>JASDQU010309420.1:36696-64367 GCA_032191745.1 Picea mariana
AATCAATCAAACAAACCTTCCTATGATGAAACCACTAGTTGGTGATGAAATCCAACGTCGCGAGATCAAAATAGGAAGGGGCGGGGATAGAGCAGGTGGATCAGTTACGTTGGCGACCTGCTTAACAGACTTACGCCTTGGTGTAAGCTTCCATACAGTAATTGTGGATTTACCCTCCAAGGAGCCCGAGTGAGTTTGAAAAATGTCTGTTCCAGGTACAGTGAGACTTCCCTTCACCGTCACCTTGTGTGAGACCCTAAATATTGTGGCTACTAAGGTCACCAACTCATAGTCATCCCCTGGGCGGGTATAGTCGACAGTCCAGTCGAAACGTATGGGCAGGATAACAAGTCTGAAATCAGCTTGAAAGGCTCCCACACATAATCGTGGGTATACCTTCCAGTGACCCCCAATATACGATCCAACCACTACAAACAGTTGGGCCACGTAGGGATAATCTCTGTAACTCACCCGAATGCGACCTCGTGCGTAACCCCTGTGTAAGAGGGCGATCCCAGCAAGCCAATACGACAATTGGATTTGACTCTCCCTACCGCAATATACTAAGTTTGTTTGATAGGTTTGGAAAGTTATCCTTTCAACCTATTCCAAAGCCCTACACCTTAAACTAATGTAGGTTTGCTAACAAAGATGTAAAAAGTCTGATAAATTTTAGTTAAGCATTGATTTTAATGGCAGTTGTTTACTCAGAGGGTGTACGAAAGTGAAACTGATGGAATGATGACTCAATTCCCAAAAATATGCATGAAATATGATAAGCAATCGTTTCTTTTCAATGAATACCTATTTAAGGGAAATAGGAAGAGTCGTTTTCACTATCAAACACTTGATAAGGAATGCCCTCAATCAATTTTGTTCTCAATCAAATCCAATATGATGCTGCAACATTTCATAAATGAAAACTAATATGAAAACTAATCATTAAGATGTACTTTTTTTGTTTTCATGTGAATGATGATCAATTCAATGAAAAACTTGTCCTGCCAAACTACCCTTTCAGATCAAGGAGATTCAGACAAGAAAACACATATTTCGCACAAATCACACACCCTTTTGAAATCAAACAAGAGAAAGAAAATCAAAAATGCAAAAGGAAGGAGAAAGAAATTGGATCAGATGACCTCAAAGAACCAGATGAGAAGAGTCACAGACTTCTAATGTCCTTCACTAGAGTTCTCGCTCAGTCGAATAGGAGAGAAGAAAGCAGCAGATCGATTTCAAGCTCTCAACAAAAAAAACTCAAAAATAATGAAGAAGGGCATAAAATCTGAACAAAAAGGTGTTTACTTCTCAGGAGGAAGCATTTCAAAGTTCAAAGGAAGAATCATTGAATCACAAAGCAGCTCAGCAAGTGAAAAAACAGGGTTTGGACCTCCAAAAAATACAATTTTTGAAGAGATTTTGGGAAAAGAAGGGTTGGTGCTCTAGTATAAGGGCCACCATAACGTTATAAATCTCTGTCTAACACTTCCAGGGAGTGTTGGTGCTCTTCTAACATGGGCAGGGGGGCGCCAGGCTCAAAAAACTCATAAAAATGTCCAAAATCCCAAAATTTTGATCAAATTTTGACAGGCAAGCTGAATGTGATGGGGTAAAGAGTCAATCAGCAAGTGAAATCAGATAAATGGGGTGAACAAGGTCTGAAAACAATTAGAGTGTAAGGCAAGGTCTATGAGGAAAAAACAAAATGAAGAAAGTTTTTATTCTTCCCCAGTGGAGTCGCCAGTTTCTGTTGAAGGAAAATCTCCTTGCGGACAGGTAGATCTCCTCAAAGAGCTAGACTCTTAACTCTAAGACAGAAAGTTCTTATCATGGTCACTGACCTCCTTTTATATCTAGGTGGACTAGTGTGTGAGGAGGAAGGAGAAAATAAGTACCTTTTACCGGTGTTTGTCCCTGCACACTCCGAGTTGAGCTCCAATCTTTTGCCCCTCAATAAGCCCTGTAGACAAATAGAGTACGACCACTTCATACTCTATCAAGATTAGTCTGAAATAGGTCTATCTACTAAAGAGACAAATTCATGTGAGATTGAACACGAATTAGAAAGAAACAGGCCAAGCAAATTATATTAATGAGGACAAAACATTGCTTATAGCCATAGATGAATTGCAGCAGTTTCGTCAAGTCCTCCTTGTCTACCCCTTGCTCAAAAGATCCACGATCCGAATGATGATAGCTTCACTGATTGCTCCCTATGATATCATAGGTCTCTTGCTTCCAAAATATCTTTGTTCTATCACCACTTATAAGATCATAAGTTTGGTGTGATTCTCCCTTTCAGTCCCCTTTTCACCATGAGAAAGCTTGCTTATATAGCCTTGGAGAGGCTTTAACCACTTGAGATATCCTTGGGGAAGTTGAGGATTTGCCTCCTTCAGTTGAGGATCTGCCCTAAGATCATGTTTGGACCAGGGATTCAAATCCAACTGCCTTCCAAGAATGAAAGGATCCTTCCCCCATTCATCTCAACAACTTAACTACTACCCAGAATAGGTAGTGCTCCCTCAAAAGGGCCATCAGAGCACTTTAGCGCTCCCTAGTAAGCTTAAGGGGGGCACCAACACTCCTAAAATCAATAGCGCTCCTCCAAAAGGGCCAAAGAAGCTTTATATCGCTCCCAGACAGTGTAAGGGGGAGCGTCATCACTCCTAGAAGAGGTATAGGGGAGCGCTCCCCTCCAAAAACTCAGTTTTTGGGGTGCTTTCAAATGGCAAAAGTTTTATAAGCCTGCTAACTCATTTCTCCTCTTCCAAATCAAATGTTTGAGATGTTTCAAGTGTTCTTCTCATGTCATTATAGGAACGACATAGGTATCATGGCAGTATGCTTCCCTGACACTTGTGACACTTGTGAGAAAAATCCAACACTTGCGATCTTTGTAATGACGACACTTGCGACACTATCAAAGTGAGTATTTTTGATGTGTAACACCAAGGGATATTTCTTAATGGATTCGGCCTCGAGTCATCATGCTGATCAATTCAAGTCATTTTTCGATGCTTGTCGTTGAAATTTTGCTGATTTTGGGGATTTATTCAAACCCTACCCTTGTAGCATATTTTCAGAGACGGTGTACTATTATTGCATCCTCGATACAATAAAAAACATTAAGAACCAGATTTTTGTTGTCTAAACTTTGTTGCATATTTGCACAGGATCTTCAATGGAAGATATTTAACGTGATCTACCAGGCCATTTGTTGATATACTCTGTGGATGTCACAAACACTAGTATTTGTTTTTTTGATGGATGCTAAAACAAGCAGTTTGATGTCCACACCATCAACCTCAAAAAATAAATTTCAAAGGAAATTAAATTCCATTCCATTCAGCCATCAAAAATTTAGTTTGCATGACAATATTGATAAAATCGATTTACTCAATTCATTGTTCTTGTCTACAGCTCTGCAGATTGGAGCTTTGCACTGAATCGTAATTTTTGCAACTCAGTTTTCAATTTCCTCGGTGTCTAGAATGGTACCCACACATATTCTTCCACTGCTAGAGGTAGTGATTAATGGGTGGCTCAATGCAGATCACGAAGTATTGAATAGATCACTAGACAAAAATCTCATCAACGGATTTACCTCTGCCACAACATATCAAATATGCACATCGATCCTTCATTTATTTCACCTTTCGGGAGAGGTCCATTGATTTCAAAATTGGCAGATCACTCAACATCTCTATGAAACCGTCAGGTCCTTCAATCAAAGTATATCATTACAAACATTGAAATGAGATCCAATTCATCGCATGCCTCAATGGCCATTTTTTATACTTTTGGTTGGAGGAACAACCAGTGTTAGGCACAAAGTTTTTATCCCAATTCTTGTCCACTACCAGGAAAGAGTAGCACCCGTATTACAACATCGTTTCTCTATCCATGGAAATCGAGCACCTCTCTATTCAAAACACTATTTTCCTGGTAATAATTTTCTTGGCCTCTGAAACAATAGTCGTTGGCATATTTCTGTGTGGCATATCGCTGGATGGAAGATTTCTTTGTGGTAGATATCCAAATGGTGTATCTCTGTGTGGCTAAAAAAATCTTGAATAAAAATAGCTTGGTTGCAGAGTAGTGTTGCTCGTACAATCCATCCTCTTAGCTTAAGCAAATCAGATCTCCAGGTCATTGCACAATTTATAAATCATGAGGTTTTAAGTATTTGTATACATTCTTTATTTTAGAATTCAAACAACAATGTGGAGTTATCAAAACCATTAGCTGGAAATGATCAAGCTAGAGCACAAGATGCCATACTTTCTAGAAAATCAATTTAATACTAGAATCACAAAATGTCAACGCATTCCTTTAAGTATTTTGGAATGGATCTCAAACCATTCAATGCGTGACCTTCTTCTCTAAGATACCGACATCATCATTTTATGAATTCTACTCTCATTATACCATGGTAATTCTATATAGAAAACCCCCTTTTTTTTCATGAATTCCTAAATGAATCTATCTTCTATCTATGTTTGCAATAGAGATTCCTCATGTTTGTCTCACATATATGTTTAGTATGTACAAAAACTCTTCTTTACCCAATTGCCTCAGATCCTCGAATAAGACTTACTTCGTTTATATGATGTATTTTATCTATCAATCATTCATTCTATATTCACACACTGGATTTATCCAAATCACACAGAGACAATTAAATAATGAAAGCTTCTATTTCATTAAAATAAATATGTACATCAAAAAATCATCCCTCTCTTGTTGTTGATCTAACAATAATTGGCCATACCAGATTGCGTGAATGTAGAATAGTGGTCACTTGAACACCAAATCACTCCAACTCTAGCCGCTTCTCTCTTTTACTAGATGATCATCTTAAATATCATTTGAGCAAATACAAGGAAATTGTAGATCCATCCATGCGGAACACTTCAGATCCATGTAGTGTAGATCAAATGATGCGTACACATTTCTTCATGTACAGAAGATAGATCAAATTGCAAAGAAGATAGATTTGTGCGCGGGGATTCTAGATTGCTATAGATCTCTTCATATATGCGTTGATCTGAGAGAATTGATATTTTCATCTTCCATGGAAAAAAAATACCATGGTACTACCAAGCCCTTAAGACCATAAGAGCTCTGATATTTTCATCCTCTTTTGACCATGGCTTTGATACCAATTGATAAAATATAGACAAGAACAACAACATGGCGGAAAAGGCTCACTAGCCAACTCAGTAATGTATTCACTCCAATGTTACATATTTATAGTACAATGGGTGATGCCACCTCATAGAGAGATTTTCTCTAGATCCTAAAATCATGCATGATGACTAGGCTAGGAAATCTTAACTAAATCATTAGTCATAACTTGAGGATATATTACTAATATCCTAAATGAATAATACAAATATAGGTGACAATTTAGACTTAGTGATTGGTAAAGGTAAGCCATAGGCTAACAAAATTCCCGATCAGTGATCCATGAACCTAAAACTTTCGAGACTAGTAGCGATTCTTTGCTTATCAATTCTTAATCTCTACTTCCAAAAGGCAGGAATTACAGAAATGAAATATGGATGGTGTACCAACCCATAAATAATATAGATGTAAAGTCTCTTAAACCAAACAAAAATATGTGTTCTCTCAATCCCTACAAAGCATATCAGACCTATCCGTCATAAAGTGTGAAGGCCTACTAGAATATATTTAAAAACTGAGAGCTCTCAACTTCCCCATCCCAATTGAAGTATATCAATCTTCCTTTTGGCACCAAGAGTGCTCTTTTTGATAATTTATCAACCTCCACATTAGATTCCCTGAAAATATGATGATAGTTGGTACCTTGGAATGATGACACCAGTTCCCGAATACTACGCTTCCAGCCTTATATATTGGTAGCATGGAGATTGCATTTTTGTTCCAGCCAAGTAATGACACTTTGGAATCCCCCAAAATCTGAATATGGTGAATATCCAAGAATTTTTCCATGGAAAATGTAGCCCACGCTCCAACTAATTCTGACTTAGTATTAGATCCTTCACCGCAATTGAATATCCATCTGGTCTCCAGAGAATTTATTATTTTCAATGATCCCCCTGCCCCACAATTTGTTACCCTGGCTATGGAAGCTCCATCAAAAAAGGCCATAGTATACCCGTATAATGAAATAATTGGACTCAACCTGATCGCTTGCGATTTCAACTCTGTTTGTTGTTTTGAGAGAAAACTTAAATTCTTGTAGACTATAGTTCCGACTGAGGGCGTATTCTCTTCAAACATAGTTTTACTCCTCTCTTGCCATAAAAACCAACTCAATAAGACAGGAAATTTTTTTGTTATTGCTTTATTTTGAAGCCACAATTCCAGACATTTGTTTAAGTTTTGGCCCCTCCATGTACATTTTAGATTCAAAATGGATAAAACATTTGACCAGGAAACCTGTGAAAATTGACAATGGATGAATAAGTGGGCGCTATCCTCGGTGGATTCTCTGCACAAATGGCACAAGCCCGGTCCCACCCATCCATTTTTTTGAAGAGTGTCCCACGTTAGTATGTGCTACTCGGTCGTCGGCCAGAAGAAAAGGATAATTTTTAACTATAATCACCATTTCCAAATGCTATACAACCAATCACTCCTTATCGGTAAGTTTTGTGTAGACATTATTTCTTTGTAACACTTTCTGACCGATAGAATTCCAGATGTGTCACCTCCATTCCACAACAGTTTATCCTCTGCACCTTCCTGAAGGGTAATTTCGGCTTGTCTAAGTTCCAATGTAAAAATTTTCCACTCACTGGCATGTATTCCCAACAGCCCCAATTCCTCGCTGCTTCTCCAGACCGCAGTGAAAGTAACTGGATCTCGAGATGATGAATCTTGGGCCAATGTGTTAATGTTCTTTCCTTTTAGATCATTTAAGAGTTCATCGGTAAGTATCGATCAATCACCCATACCCAATATTATGTCGCAGCCAACAACAATTTGATACCCTTCTCTAAGACACCATCTAAGCCAATGGTTGATGACTGGTAGCACGCGAGTAAGACTAGTTCAGATTCTTGATGTTGAAGTGCAGTGGTGGGAAGTTTGTCTAATCCAGTTTAGGAGATTGTAATTGTGTAAATGTTTTCCTCTAATAACCTGCTTCCATATACTAGGCTGAGTTAATAACCTCTAGAGTGTAATAGAATTCAGAGCCTCATTGAAAATGGTGAGATTACGGAAGCCCCAGCCCCAGCCCCTGAGCTTTTTTGGTCTAGAAAGTACCTCCCATATACAAAGGTGGTAATGTTGAGTATCTGATTGACTAGACCACAGAAATTGAAACATCAATTTCCTGATTCTATTTAAAAAAATTATGGGGAAAGCTTCCATAGACATCTAGTATATCGATTGTCCTTCCAAGACCGTTTTTACCAAAATGTATCTCCCCCCCAGTGATAGCCATCTATTACACCATAAATTAATCTTGTTCAAAACTCTAGTAACCAAACAGTCCTAGTCTATTGCTCGTTGGGCTCCAGTCTTCAATAAGTAACCCAAATAGCGGAATCCTAAAGAAAGATCACTAAATGTGTAGGGAAGAAATGTTTTAAGGGATTCAGTTCTAGGTCTGACAGTCCTTCAAAATGGACTGTAGATTTGGTTAGATTCACCGACAGCCCCAAGGCTTTGCAAAAACAACTGATTAGACTATTGATTACTTGCCACTCAGCTAGGCAAGCCTTTGAAAAAATGAGGACATCGTCCACAAACAGGAGATGAAGGATTATGTTTAATCTGGAAACCTTAATCCTAGATATATGTCCTTCCTCAATACCATGCTTCAATAATAGACTAATTCCTTCCATAACCAGGATGAAAAGGAGGGAAGATAATGGACAGCCTTGTTTGAATCCCCTATCGCTCCTAGAAAAGTCTGTAGCCTCCCCATTGACAACAATAGAAAATGAATAAGAAGTGACACATGACATTATCCAATTTGTCATATGTAGCCCCAGTCCTACTATGAGAAGAATCAATCTAGGCAAGTTCCATTCAATACAAACATACGCTTTCCTTAAATCCAATTTTAGAACCATGGCTTTCAATTTATTCTTTTTTATACTATGAAGACACTCATGGGATGTTCCAATTGCATCCTAAATACACTTGCCTTTAAGAAATCCCATCTGTTCAATGGATATTTCTTCAGAGAGAAAGGGTTTAATTCGGTTTTCTATGATTTTTGAAATAATCTTATAACATAAATTACAAAGTGAAATAGGGAGATAATCTTCAAAATTTGTTGGTTTATTCACCTTTGGAATCAAGGTCAGAAAGGTGGATTTGAGGCCTCCAACAACAGAACCTTGCCTTCTCGATTATTCAACCATCTCTAGAAAGTCCTCCCCAACCAAATCAAAAAAAAATATGAAGAAATCTACGGTCCACTCATCCGGGCCTGAACTCTTTTCCTTTTTAAAATGAAATAAAATGGTCTTCAACTCCTCCAAGGTAACTAGTCTGAATAAAACTATGGAATTTTCCTCATCTATCATCTGTGGAAAGTAGTCGATCAACTTACATTGCTCTGCAATATTTGGACAGTTTGACGCTTTGTGGAAGTTCTTAAAAAATAGGATATATTTGCTTAAGAGGGCGTACCCAGGGTAGGCATTGATGCTCTTGAAGCGTATTCAAATGTTAGGAAGCTTGGTGGAGGGTGAGGTCAGGTCGGGAGAGACGACCAGGAAGGTCTCTATCTGGATGTTAAGCTCGAACCGACTATGATGTACAAATGAGCAGAAAAAGCTATCAATCGTATGCGCAGAAAGTTGGCAAAAGTAGGTATGCTGCGAGTGATGCTTGTTGATGCTTCTGATGCTTACTTTGCTCTAGGCGGGGCCCTTCTCTCTTTCGGGTATGGCATGTTGTTGAACGGGGTATGTTTGAATGGGTATCCTGTGATGTGGGACCACCCATCTTGAATACATACCAACCCCGACTGCCTTACTCCCGGCAAGTGAAAAAAGCAAGCTATCGCCCTTTAATAATTCATGATCAATGACCGATTCACCATTTTCTCCTTTGATATCCCATATAAATTTTTTGACTTTGATATGGGATGCAAAATTGTGGAAATATTTTGTATTTCCATCTCCATTGGCCAGCCAGAGTTCCCTGCTACACAATCTCCACTTTTCTTCCTCTTGTCGGAGTAAAACATTCCTTTCGATATCGAGATGCCTCAGTGTAGTCTCTACGCCTTGATTAGTTGGATCATCGGTCAACAAGTTTATATGCTTATTTATATCAAATTCCAGCTCTAACAATCTAGCTTTGTTCAATTTTATCCTATCTTTATACCACTTTTTTGTATGTTGTTTTAAAGCCTATAATTTCCAGACTATTCTTCTTTGAGTGTTGCCTTCGATAAGAAACCCAGGATCGTTCCAAACTTTGGTGACAATATCTACAAAACCTTCTTCTTTGAGCCACTTTGCGTTGAATTTAAAAGGATAATTTTTTAATTATGGCAGTAAATCCATCTGAAAGCATATGGGTGCATGATCAAAGAAAAAAGAGAATTCAACCCATTTCCTGTAGATTTCAACTTATGTTAGTAACTCTTTAGAAACTATTACCCTATCAAGCCACTTTGCAATCACATGTTGTCCTGTACGATCGTTTCTCCATGTGGACATCATCTTTGGTGGCTTGATGTCTATGAGGTTTTTAGAGGAGAACATGTCTCTATAATAATCGTCAATTCCATCACATGTCCCTCCCCATGCCTCTTCAGAATTAAGAATGAGATTGAAATCCCCATCCATGATTAAATTTTTAATCGATAAAATGCCACTATCTTCCAATGAACTCCATAAATTTTTTCGAGCTAAGAAAGGACCATATATGTTAAGTAAAGTAATCTCCTGATTATTTAAAATACTCCTACCTGTTAACAAAATGCCACCCACTGTGAGAAATGGAATCAGATAAAAAAAACTTGGGTCCCAAGCTACAAGTAGACCCCAGAAGTACCCACCGAATTTACAGAGCAAATAACCTAGGAAGGGCGGAAAATAAAAAAGAAATCTCTAGATTTTTGAGTGGATACCAACGTTTCTTGAAGAAATACAATCTTAGTTTTCGTTTGATCCATCAAACGATGAAAGGAAGCATCTTTGAGGGTGACCCCAATCCCTCGAACATTCAGAGAAAGCAATAACATTACTTTTCCTTGACCAGGGATTTCATTTCTCTAAGAGGCCCAATGTCATTGGAAGATGTATTCTCTGTAGTTATTTCAAAAGGTTGAGATAGTTTTTTCTAACTGCTTCTAGTTTTCAAAGGTGATAGTTCAAGAACTATACCTCTGGACCACACAAAGTTTTTCCCATCTCTCACCAGAAGGGATTTTGAACTAGTCGCCTCCGAGGACCCTGAGGTTTCTAAAATCCTTTTCCCCAAATAAGTAGGAAGAACTGTAGCTACATTGTTGTCCCTACTAGGGTTTATCATGGAGTCCAAGACCAAGTTGAGGTCAATAGCCTCCTCCTTCGGTTCCCTAAATCTAGGAAATATGGTTGAATTAGTAGGCTCGGGTTGAGGGGAAGAGTGAGTGGTTTTCGAACCCCTAGCAAGGACCAATGGAGTAGTAAGGGGTAAAGGAGAAATGGTAGAAGGGAAAGAGGAAGGAGGCTTACTCGAATCAATATAAAACATGTTGTGAGGCAGGGGAGGAAAATTGGATGGCCAAGATGAAGGAGTCAAACCTGAGCCAATATTAAGACCAGAATTCAATAATGACTACTTACCCACTACTTATTCAAGTTTCCTTGTGAATCTACCAGAAGTAGTAGAATCAATACCTTCTCTCGAAACAATTGTGTCAATTGTCTTTGAACAGGATAGCCATCCTAAGTTATCCAAGGCTTCCTTTTCCCACAAAGATAATGAAGAAAAAAGTGAGGGGCAGAAGAAGCGAAGCTTACTCGAAAGTGGGTCAGTAGTCTCCAGGGGTGACTTAGTCCCTGTTGACCCGAGGATGGGAAAATCACCCATGGAATCCACCTCCATCATATACTACAGAGGATATTTTTGTAACAAGGTATCTTCTGACTTTTCCTCATTCACATTTCCACTACAACCCCTTCGGACATGGCCTGTATAGTGACACCAACTACACCTGAAGGGGATACCTTGATAGTCTAATATTTGTTTAGTGTGTCGCCCTCTCCATTCAATATCCAAAACTTTTGGGAGTCCCTCATGAATATCCATTTCCACAAAAATTCTACCCATGTTCCTGGTAGAGTTTGTAAAAGACGATGTATCCACAGCGATGAATCGACCCAAAGCATTCCCAATGGCCTTAAATTCCCCTTCATTCCATAAGTGCATAAGCAGTCCCGGCAATAGGACCCATATATGTCTATGTTGGAAGTGCTCAGTTAATGAGTCAAAGGCCACCCTCCACCTTTTCAGCGTGAGGCTACTCCTACCCAGAACCTAGAAATTGTTCAGTAGAAGAGAGACATCCTCCAGTGACTTGCAAATGAAACCCATCAACCCTTTTGTAAGGTAAAGTATCTTAGGAGCATACCCAAGGATAGGAGCCCAGTTCTGTAACACCCACTCCAAGATAGGTCTATCCGGTAGGTAAGATTAGGCTAGATGACCAACCATTCCACACAAATCCATTATGTAAGTTTCTTTAAGGCCCACATCATCCCGTAAGACCATCCTATGAACTCACTTATTTGGCTTCCAAGCTCGCTTTCGGTTCCTAATCTAACAAGGTTTTAAATGTAGTTCATTTTTTCTGTCACTCGCTGAAACCTTATGGCCACCTCTTCTTAGTAGAGTACCTGTCTCATGAAGACTCGAGGTTTGAATATGGCATGTAAATAGTGAACCATCGACAGGGGAGTTATTGTGTAGTGTAGTTGGGTTCGAGGCAAAGCCTGATACTGGGCCCAGGTAGGGATCACAATCGCCAGTAGGAAGGGGAAAAGAGGCAGTCAGTCGAGAGGGACAGACAAATATTTTTCCTGCACTGTCTACTTGCTAGAAGACTCCTTTTTTGTGCCACTCTACTTGGTCTTATGGATTCATTAGTGATTTGATGTCTTTAAGAATGTCAGGATTCCTCCTGAGGTCCATAGAGTCAACACTTCGTAGAAACACGCAAGAGTAGTTACGTTCCCCATGTGGAAAAAGACTATTAGTTGAACTCACAGTGAATAGTGATGAGACCACCATAGGACACGGTCCAATAGTTGAGCTTTGATTAGTATCTAAAGAGGATAAAATAAAGATATCGAGAAAAAACACAAAAACATATCGGCAAAGGTTGAGAGAATGAATCCCCAAGGAAACAAGCAACAAAAATATAATCAGACCATGAATAATACACCCTCTTATAATGAATACTATCTCCTGAAATCCTTTTAAGTCACAGACTCTTGTTTGCTTAAGTTAGTCCTCCACAGGACTCTTGTTTGGTATAGTAATCCACCATTGTAGCTCGTTTCAATGACCTCTACTTGATCATGAATTTCGATAGGAAAATGCTCTAGAAGGAATACATGTCAAGGGATAAACCTCAATCATGGATTCCAAGATATCTTTGCTAGATGGCATAACCACACTCTGGAAGGAATACATGTCAAGGTTCGTGATATGGGTAGGAAGATAAGCCTGTAATAGCTCTATCGAAGAGATCACCATGTCAGCTACCAGATATAAATCAAAAGATGGGAGAGATTCCTTCTCATTCATATTTGAATGCATGGGACATGTTGCCACATAATTTACCTGCATTGGGGTGGATGTCGCTTGCATATAAAAACCATTTAGGGAAGTCGTATGGTTGACTGTCATATGAAGGCCAATGAATGAAAGTTAGTCTATGGTCACTACATTTCCATTATGATGGAAACACATCACTCGAAAGACTGTGGACACAAGAGCCTTCATAGCATAAACATAGTCTCACCCTATGAGAAAATTAAAATCCAAGGGGTCGTGGACTACCATCACATCAATATAGACAATTTTCCCTCCTAAAGTAATAGGAAACTGAGCAAGGATCCATAAAGGTTGACTAGCCCTTCTGTTAAAATCCAATAAATTTTGAATCATCGGTGCAAGCTGAGGAGAACCTAAATATTGACAAGCAATGGAGGATAGAATACTAACTGATGCACCTTCATCGACAATAGTCTAAGGAACTTCCCTACCACAAACCTGAACAATTATTTGGAAAGGTATATAGGAAGGGAGATGAGATTCCAGTAGTCCACCCTAATCGAAAAGAATGGCCTCATTACTCAAAGGGGGTTCTGTTGGGACGAGTGTAGTGCCCCCTTGTCGAGAATAATCCAATGTAACAAGAAAGACCGCGACATCCTCACTCTTCAAAGGAGGAGTGGGATCGACCAAGGGTGGTATTAGATCGACCACTTTAACTTCACTCTCCAAGGGGAGAGTGGGATCGATCGAAGGTGAAATCAGATCGATCACTTAATCAACTGACTCAACAAATGATGGAACCATATTGACCAGTTCATCAACCAATGGTGGGTTGGGAGATGGAAGTTTTTGTTAGACATCAGCAATATTTTCCAATAGATATGAAGCCTCATCCATACGAGGTAAGAGGTAACTGCGGTGCTTCTCCTTACATAATAAGCATGGAAATTTGACTTTACCCTTCTTACTTCCAACTTGATTATCACTAGTTGATGGGTTTTCACTAGAATGACCTGTAGTGGCTGACGACGTGGGTTGAGAACCCTGGTAACTTCTACAACTTGGGAATACCATGGCAATCCTTAATAAGATGGTCACCCTTACAAATCCTGCAAGGGAATTTGGGCTTGTGATGTGTCTTGATAGACTTGTCGACATTATCAACACTCCCAGCATGATGAACAATAGTTGGTTGATCACTTCCAAAATGTCCTACAATGGTTTGAAGTTGTCCCCCTAGCTTATTTTTATTCTTCTTAATCTCCATTTTCTTCTTCTTCTTATCAACCTGGTTACTAGTTGCAGAGCTTTCACTAGGAGAAGAGGAATAATGGGAAGAAGACTGCACGAGTGAAGAAGGAAGAGGGTAAACATGAGGTTGATGGTCCTAGGGTGGAGTACTTATGTTCAAAGCACTAGGAGCATTTACGTTCACCGAAGTGGAAAAAAACCAGACTGGTAACTCAATAGTGAGTCTAAGAAGAGTCAAAGTAGTGATATAAGGAGGACCAATGTGTCCCACAGAAGGAGAAGAAAATGGTATCCTAGGAAAAGGGGTCCCTTCATTGGTAGTTCTAGGAACGGATGCCATAAACACAGACTCAACCAAATGTTTTATAGGGAAAAAAAACAACACACACTAAAAAATCTAGGAAGCAAACCAATAAAAAAAAAAAATTCACAATGAACGTGCTAGTTGGTGATGAAATCCAACGTCATGGGATCAATATGAAAAAGGGGTTGAGATAGAAAGGGTGGATTAGTTACGTTGGTGATCTGCTTAACGAAATTACACCTTGGTGCAAGTTCCCTCGTGGTCTATCTGTGGGTTACTCTCCAAGGAGCTCGAGTGAGTTTTACCAATGTTTGACCGAGGTATAGTAAAGACTCCCCTTCGTCGTCCCCTTGTGTATGAACCCTAAAGATAAATTCCACTAAGGTTACCACTGACAATCAACCTTTAGGAGGGTATAGTCGACAGTCAAAATCGAATGTATGGGAAGGATATCAAGTCTGAAATTATTCTAGAGGAATGAAGACAAGAGGACCAGTAAACTCTAGAGGAACTTGAATGGATTTGATATTCATGAAGCACCGAGACCTAATGAAACCAATGACACTTCAAGAAGAACCCCAAGAAAAAGGTGTGTTTTGACCTTGAAGTGATGGATTTATTCCTCTAATATGACTTAGCAGTCATGGAAAATGTTTTTCATGGTGTCAAGGAGTTCAAACACTTAACAAAATGAATGAGACACTTGGTAAGGTGCATACGACACTTGTAACTGTGCATGTGACACTTAAAACGGTGCATAGGTCACTTTGCGACACTTGGGGTGCAAAATTCAAGTGTGAAATTTTTTTGTGTAACAAATATGGTTGGATGGATAGGGTGTCATGTGTAAATATCTCATTGGTTGATGGTATAATGTATGAAACTTAGGATAAAAGGTTAATTGAATGAGGAAGTGAATGAAAGAGGAGGAATAAGGAGAGATAAGTGGAGAAGGTGAGGGAGAAGAGGTAGTGAGGATGTGGAGTGAGGGATGAGGAGTGAGGGGGGGGTGTAGGCCTACATGGAGGAGTTCCACATTAGGGAGTGTGAGGGATTAAAAAATGGTTAATTGTGGAAGTTCGTGAGGGAAGAGAGAGGGGGAAGGGAATGTAGATCAGGGTGAGAGGATAAGGGGTAAGGAGGGATGTGTGGGTAGCCCGACATGAGTGTAGGTCTGAAAGAGAGAGTGAGGGGAACAATAAAATTACTAAGTATGGGAAAATGAATAAGGGAGGATAGGAAAGTGGAGGGAATAAGGGGATGAGGGGGTAAGGATAATGGGGACGTAGCCTTGCAGGAGAAAATTATACTAAGTGTGGGAAGTGGGAAAATGGGTATGGAGAACCAAGAAAATTCTAAGTATGGAGAAACAATAAAATGTGACTCGGTACTTAGTGTGGTTCTTAGAATGGGCATAATGTTTAGAAAAACTTATTTCAATAAAATTAGTTGTGTTGCACATGAAAATCATTATTTTGGCGATTGAACAAAAACCTGGATATCTTGAGGATACGAACTCAGATTTTGAATCCGAAGAATGCATGAAGAAGATGAGATTGAGGGCTACACAATGAAATTATAATCTACCAAAAATTCCTTCTTATGATGTGTAATTTTGTTTTTTGTTATTCCAAGAGCAGGAAATCTAGGTGATCAAATTGTTTTATCAATAATCCCTCATTTTCACTAACAATTGTCGAATAAAGGATCAACTAGCTACTATGTTCCTTGAAAATGGAATCCAAAAGGACGTCATCTCTTATAAATGAATCATTTTTCTATATATTTCTACTACCCCACACCACTCACCTTATCAACTACATTAGTTTCCACAAGATGACCCTCATCTTCTCATTAACAAATTATGTGTAGTCATTTTTACCATTAAACACTTCTAGGATATAATAGACTATGATGTCTCTCCCCTTAACTGCTCCTATCTACTACTTGGAATCCCCTCTCAATATTAACATGGTTCCTTATATGATGCATGTAATAACACTTACCAACTCTTTAAATATGGAAAAGATTTTAAACTTAGCTATGGTATTGTTCCTCTTCCCTGCCCCACTACCTCTCAGTAAGTAAGTTTGCACAAATGCTTCTCTCTCTATGTTTTTCCTCACCTTCACATCCCACAAATTTCTATATTATCATTAACCCATGCCCACTCTCAATTATGTTTTCCACCCTCAACCCACATTCATTTCCCTCAACTCCAATACAAACATCAACCCTTATCCCTTTCCTTCTCCCTACCAATTCCTTTAAACCTTATTCCTCTATTGTTCTCAACACCTCCTACATCTATGAAATCAATGCTATAACTACCACATTATATAAGAAACCATTATATTATTCTAGTTCGAGGAAATTAGAAACAGGGACAAACAACAATGATACTTTTTTAGACACAAATTGCTTCAAGCATTTTTATTCTTTAGGTCTTGGATGCCTCATGTCATAGATTTACTCTTTCATTTCTTCACTCCTTTAGGTATCACACTACTCTTCTTATAGAAACATCTCAACAAATTCATGTATTTTTGTCTTTCCAACATGGCACCTACACATGGATCATCTCCTTCATTTGATGAAACCTCATGTTTACATTATGATATGTTAGCATCTACCATACCTTACACCTCCAATTCACATGTCACAACAAATGGATCATCAGGGGAATTTCATATGCCATCCTCTTACATCCACAACATAGTTTTATGGTATTGTGATATCTCTCTAATTAATAGGTTTGATCATGGATTACTTCCATTCATAAAAATTAATATATTCTCTGCAATTTACCTACAAAACCCCCACTCTCTTCCCACTACGTCATCTTTTATACACTTAGTTATACTAGGTCATCCCATATACATTATGATGGAATAAATCAAGGCCTCAATGTATTACTACCAAGCTACAACAAATAATCTCACCCACAATTTATCATGAACACTTCGGGGGCCCCTCCTCCTCAACCCAAGCCCAATAGCAGCGTCCATCATCTAGCTCTCGCATATAAATCAGCACAAGATACAAACTACAAAACATGTCTTCTTCATCTTCTTCCAAATTTATGAATTCTTTATGGATGATATAAGCTAGGATTATGATCCAACAAACTATTGTGTCCATGACTATCAATTCTCCCAACATCTATCATTCTTTCTTGTACACATGGCACACATCATTTTTTACTTTTAGTTCTAGGTTAAGAATGATCGCTTAGAGTCACCATAGTATTCAAAGTAGCATCACTTATGACCCAACATCTCCTTTTAACATAGGGTTTCATATTTCTGCAACATTGACATACGTACAAAATAATCAATGGGAAACTACATTCTTAACCCAACAACAGATTCCTTCTAGATTCTTTTCTCCCCCTGGACACTTTCATAAACTAGGAGGCATGATCTATACATTAACACATATATTGTCTTACTTATATCTACAGTTTTTACCATCACCAATCCTCTACCTACAGATTATCACTAAGTCACCACAATGCCTCACTAGCCTTCTTGATTTACATGAGAGATCCATCATTATAGTGCTCTCACATGTACACTGATGGGATGAGTCCCAAATAAATTATCTCTTGAACTCTCATAAAATGTCATACACATATCTAATTCAATATTATGTTTATCCTTATTATTTTCACTTAGACAATTAACTGCATCCACCATAGATATCAATTGATGGTCTAATTAGTCTACATTTCTACCTTGATCCATAACCACATGAAAATCGACACTCTGCCTAGCAATATATATTTTATAGTCCTTTTTCATCATATTGTCATGTTTAAATATTGGAGGAAAGTAGGGATGATTTCATTCTAAATCGAGAGGAAATTATACAAAACAACGGGTATACAAGTGCATATTCACCCAACACAATTTCCAAGGAAGGACCTGTTAAGAACTCAAAACACCCTAAAATTTTTGTGAATTTTTCTTTTGGGTACCACTTTGTCTTTTCTAAATTTAGTCAATTATGTAGGGACCAACGAGTTTTTATTGTTTTTATTTTTAATCATCGATCACATTCGGTTTGGTTTGGAATTTTTTAACATATTGACCTTTTCTCTAAATAAACCTAGCATTTAGACTAAGTATATGCATCTTAAACTTTGAGCCACACACCCATCATCGACATCGATGAAATCCGAGAGGAAAATTGCCCACAAGACAACGATAATTGCCAATCTTCTATCATTGATGCACCATCGACATCGCAGAAATGGGAGGAAGGGAGAGTTGATCGTTGATTCTGGCCCGCGAAAACATGTTCTAAAAATCATTGATATACTATCGTCATCGGCAAACCATAAAAGTTAAATCGTTGACATAGGCAACCACAATCGTTGATCGTTGATCGCCAATATGTCACCGACATCGACAAAGATGGAAAAAGAAACGTCAACCTGTGTCAAAAGGAAAATAATTGATGCCGAAAAGAAACGCTCCTCATGCCCCTCCTGCCTCATTTTCCCTATACCTTCTTGAAAATCATTCTCCTTCTGGTTGTTTGAGTTAATTTCCCTCTCTAAATGACTTGGTTTCTATCGTTTTCTTTCTTGATTGAGTCTTTGCACATTTTTTTATGTTTTTCTTGAAGGATAATTACATGTCGTGATTTGGCTTGGAATCACTATCATCGTGCTTTCCATTGATTGAGATCACAATAGGTCGACCAAGCCTTTTTGTATGCACAAGGAATTCCCATGAAAAAAACGTAGCAATTCGGAGCAATTAGTTCCGGGCATGGACTGTGCCAACAGACATGGTAAATTTCAATGGTAAATATCCAACAGGTCGATCAGATCAATGAGTCTAGCACATTCGAGGTCCCAGAAATGTGTGAGATTTAATCGCAGAGTTACACAAACTTCACTCTATAACTCCTGCATGTCAAAACATCTAAGCTCATCTTTGTCAAAAACTCCTGAATGTCAAACCGCTACATCACTTCGCAAGATCAACCATCTGGGTGATCTCCACACTTAGCACTCAAAAAATCCTGAATGTCGAAATTTTGGGCCACGTGGCATCCATCGGTGATGACATGTGGTACTCATTTCAGGTCATTTGGGTTACGTCATCCACCCATTTTCGGGTGACACTTGTCACTATCTGTCATGTGGACATGTCAGCAATAGTGACATCATGTTGACATGTCAGCTCCGAGAGATTATTAGTCTGGGGGATTTCAATTCACAACAAACACAGACCTTCGAAGCCCTGAAGTATCGGAACCCTTGAAGTCATGGAATATTTAAAATGTTAAACACAACTTAATCTTGGGTTAATTAGTGATAATCATTGGCTAATCACTTCATGATTTCAACACTCTAGGAGGAATCCATACTTTTCATTCAATAACTCTTGAACATAAAAAAGTTGAAGATGTGTGGCGTCCATCAATTGAGACGCGTAGAACTCTTCTATCATGACGTGTGCCTCTCTTATCATGACACATCACACTCATTTCAATCATATTTTGGTTTGTCATCTGTATTATTTCAAGTCACATGTGTCACCCTTCTTTCTGTGACACATCAACGATATGACATTAGGCCACCACATCAGTCTGGGAGTTTAGCACTCTGGGGAATTTCAACTCAAAGAAAGCAGATTTCTCCGAACCTCCAAAGTGTCGGAGCCCCGAACAACCGAAGTGAGACCCAAAATGTCATGTCACTCTGCAACATTATAACTCTGGGAGAATCTCAAACTCGACATTCATGGCTCCCGAACCCCAGAATTTCTGAAGTGTTGAAACACCAAATGTTTAAGGATAAATCTGGGGTTAATTAGCAATAAGTGGTGGCTAATGACTTTGGGGTTCTAGGCCTCTGGGAGATATGAATATTCTGCGCTACAAATCCCCTGAACATTGGATTTTCGAAGTGGCTCACCACATTTATTGCACATTTTGAAATGTTTAAAAAGGGATGCCAAACTAGAATTGGGGAAACTACATGTCCAGACTGCAGAAAGAATATCAAAGATTTCGAAAAATGCTGGATGACTTGCTTCTTTCTTCCAGGGGATAAGTGGGGGAAAAACACTGCCAACATCCAACTATCTCCTAGTGGCCTCCAACAGTGTGTTTCATGGAAATGATAGATATAGAACATAGTTAGGTCACTCCCAATCATGTACTACCAAATCTCGGTTCAACCCAACATGTGCATTAGTCTAGCTTCAGTGCTAGTAGCAATTTTTCATTTTTCATTTGCAAAACTCTTTTAAATTTAGATATAATAAGTGGTATTTTTTCTATTATAAGAACCACTCCTTTTTGTTAAGTCAAGTTTGGAGTATTCATTAACATACTCCAACAATATGTTTTAGTTAAGTTAATAAGTTGTTTTACAGCCGATGTGTAGAGCTAAGCCTTAGTTCCACATTGGTTGAGGGCTTCCAAATTTGTGATAAATAGGCATCTTTTGTATGTTAAAAGGGGTTGATGGTTTTAAATACAAAGACTTTTTCTGAAATTTTGTAAGAGAACTATTTTTGTGCAAGTTATTTTAATTAAGAAGTTTTGTTTAGAACCAAAGACACTTCATCCATCTAAGGCGTGAATGTGATTGGACCAAGGGGGATTATCTTTGTCTTCAGATTCAATATTTTTTTTTGTATTGAGTAATATTTATTGTATATTTTATTTAAAGTTATATTATAATGCTACAATAGTTCTTTTATTCTAGTTGATGAATAAAAATCGATTGTGTTAACCTGTGATTGATAATAGAGCATTGAAAAATATTTTTTCTTGCGCTAACTTCTTTTCACATATATATTTTATTTTTATACTTGTTATCTCATATAATGTTGAATGTCTACTAATCAAAATGGTATTAATTCTAGTTTGAAGTAGTTTATATATTCTTCATATGCATGCTACGGTATAAAAGGTATCCTGCAACCCAACCTTCCCCCAACACATAGTTACCTTCCCTCTGTCATCTAGTTTAAAGATTTATATTTCCTTTGTTATAAATGTTAGAAAATAACTAAAAAGAGAATTGAATAGCTTGAGGAAATACTTAACAGAAAAGACATATTTGTCAATCACAATTAAAGCCCATAGATAATTTCATCCAGATCATGAATTTGAAGAAACTTACCACTCATCAAATGCTTATGAGTCTAATTGGGCCTCTTAAGCAAGTTTGGTTCCTGTTGTTGATTTAAATGGATCTCATACCCCTCAAGGGAATTGGCGCTAGAAGGAGGGCCTAAATGAATGCATGGCTAACAATATTTCTGATAAAATATTTCGCAAAGCCTATAGATTCAAAACAGACCACATGCATGGCCAATCACTCTCAAGAAATCCCACATATAGAGAGTACTCCCGATACAAGTAACTCACCTCAAAACGAAGAGGAAGAACACATGTACCATGAAATACCTTACGATATTCCCCACGTAGAGTTAAATAAGTTCAGAAGAATCACTAGAGCTTACGCCCAATAGATCGAAGCATTACCTTTAGCTCCTTTACTTCCTCGAAGAAAACAAATAAGCAGACCATTTGTTGACACCCCTAACCAGGTATTTGTTCACATGGTAGAAGACCTAATATATTTTTCCCTTGCAAAGATCAAACAACCCCTTAATCTGATACCTGAAACACCAGCTGGTAACTACTCTAAACCTGACGATTTTGAATCTGAAGAGGAAGGCTCTAACTCAGATCGCTCAAGTTACGAATTAGAAGACATGGAGGATAATAATGATAAAAATGGAGAAGGGGGGAATCAACCTCAATAAAATCAACCATGGTTGGCTAGATATGATTTGGTAATCCCAGGATGGGTGCATAACCTACCCATACATCCATAAAAATTAATTCCTAAATTTGACCCCGAAACTTCTGAATTTCCTGAGGACCATATTAAGAAGTTCATATTAGCTATAAGATTGATGAATGTGAAACACAAAGATGTAGTGTGTATGATTTTTCCTTATACCTTTGAAAATTGAACCTCAACTTGGTATTTCAACCTGTCAGTTGGTTCCATAACTAGCTGGACAAAGTTTCAAAAGGATTTCTTGGACAAATTTGTCGAAGAAACTACCATAGGAGATTTAATGGATGAACTTTTCACCACCACTATGAGTCCAAAAGAAAAGGTTAAATATTTCAGCCAAAGTTTCAAAACCATTTCGAACAAATTCCGACTCGAGGCTAAACCTACCCAGGAGTTGCAAATTGAAGTATACACTAATTCTCTCCCATCTTTTATTTCCATGTTTGTAAAAAGGGATGCCAAACATAATCTAGCCGAAAATTTGGAAGAAGCCAAAACGATTGAATTTAAAATGAAAGGGTGCAAAGAAGTTCAAATATCATTAATAAAAAAGAAACCCAACCTCTACCTAAGACATGAATTTTGTTAAGAATACCCCCAAGAAAACAAACAAAACAAGGTCTTGATAAAGAACGAGGGAATCTAGAAAACCTACAACGGATGATCAAAAAACTCTCCAACGAGATTGTAGATATGAAAAGGAGTGTTGGGGAGGGAAACCAAAATAAAATACCATATAAATCCTTTTTAAAAATAAATCCACCCTTCAAATCTATAGAACCTCCCCCAGCTAACCTAAACATCGACTTAGGGAACATAACATCTGACTCTTTCTACACATATCACCAAGAAAACCATTCAGAAAGGAACTACCCTCAATTGGTGTATGTTATGAATCCAATGTCTAATCGATTCCTATATGAATTCTCTCTAACTAAACCACCCATTATCTTGGCAATAAATTCCATCAATCAAGAAATTCAAGAGCCACGGGAAGATACAACTATGTTGTTATGGGATTCCAACCACCTGATTCCTTTCAACGACATCGCTGAAGTGTAGGGACCCTCCGCTGAAGTTATATTTGCACAGATGTGAGGTAGAAGTCAACCTGTCCAAAGTAATCCCACCACTACTTAGTTATCTAGAGGGAAACCAACGACCGATGACCCCAAACCGTTATTTTCTCCCCAAAAAAACCCCACAAATATACACACACGAGAAGCTCCTAAACTAGACTACAATGTGGTAGAACACTTGAAGAAGATGAAGGATAATGTGTCTGTCATGGACATGTGTAGGATCCCTCAACAAAAGGATTTTTTTTTACACGCCTTAAAATCGATAGATACCCCTATGAAAAGTACTGATCAAACTGAGGTCCCATCTCCTATAGATTTAACAAATAAGCCAAGTATGAATGCTTTTTCTTTAGACAAAAGAGGAAGGTCTTTTGTTCCTCCTTTCCTTTTGAAGTTTTAGGTTTTTAACAAAAATCTACATAATTTCCTAATCGATTCAGGGGCATCTTCAAATGTCATGCCATTGTCAATATGCAAGAAGTTGAATGCAACCCCACTCAAAAGTGATAAGAATGTTATACAGCTAGATAGGACTCAGGTAAAGGTCATTGGGTAACTTCAATATGTCATGATTAGAATTTCTACACACCCCAAATT
The DNA here is from genome assembly GCA_032191745.1 of Picea mariana. Lineage (NCBI taxonomy): Eukaryota > Viridiplantae > Streptophyta > Pinopsida > Pinales > Pinaceae > Picea > Picea mariana. Next base: position 60,506 of record JASDQU010309420.1, read on the forward strand.
TGTTCAAGTAATTGACATAATCATAGTAGACATCCCAGAGGCCTATGGACTGCTACTTAACTGAGACTGATCTGAGAAATTAAACGAATACTCTAGTACCGAATGGGATCACCTTTGTTTGCCATTAAAAGGACATACAAACATGATCAGGATTGACAGAGAAATATATCTCAAACATATCGTCATTGATTTAGAGACTCCAAATGAACCCTCGTTGACAGATTTCCCTGTTTTAGGAAACTACTCCTATGATTCTGATTTTGGTAATTTCGCTCCTAACTTGTCTAACATACCTCCCACTCAAAAATATGAAATGAACTTTCAAGTAGACCTACTAGCAACTGAAGAAGAAATCATTCTATGTCAGGATTCTCCGATAGGATTAATAGACGAGGAAGATGAAAGTGAAAAAATAGCTAGACATGAAGAAGTTAGTAATTGCCCCCCACAAATTTGGGCATTGTACTTTGATGGTTCTAAATCACAAGAAATTTTGGGATCAGGATGTATCCCCATTGACCCAAAAGGGAAACAAAACTTCTTATTCTGTAGATTAGAATTTGAATTCACTAATAACATTGTTGAATATGAAACTCTAGTTCAAGGACTAAAGAAATCCATTGATCTAAATGCCAAGGAATTGAAATTTTTTGGAGACTCTTAAATTATTGTTAGGAAAGTGAAGAATACTATCCATTTCAATTCACCTCACTTAATAAATTACCAGCAAGAGTTGCATAGACTAATAGAAAATTTTGAGGCCTTCAACATTATTGTTGTTGCCAGGATGAAAAATACCCTTGTTGATGCTCTAGACATTGTGGCCTCAATATTATCTCATTTAGAAGACTATGAAACCTTGAGATTCACACTGGAAATAATCTACAAACCTTCGATACCTAACAACATTTCTAACTGGAAAGTATTTGAAGGGGATGAACAAATTATAGATTTCTTGACTAGTCAGGAGAATTTTAGGGATTTGGCCATTAATGATGAAATATTCCAAGAATTATTCACAGAATCATATCTCCACAAACAAAAGAAAGGAATAGATCACCCCGATGACAAACCAAAGTTTTACACAATACCAAAAGGAGTGGCCAATATGAAGAACATTTTTGACCTAAAGGAAAGATTTAGAGGGCCAAGGAATGAAAAAACAGGGAGCTCATGTCCTATATATGAAACTATAAACCTAGGAACCTATGAGAACCCCAAGAATGTCAATTTAGGTAAGATAGTTTCCAAGGAATATAGTAAATATTATATCAAACTCTTTAAATAATATGAAGATGTATTTGCTAGGTCCTACCGAGAATTGAAAACTTATGATACTCGCATTATCCAACACACAATCCCGTTAAAGTTTGGACTAAAAACCTTCCAACAAAATCTTCGGAAGTACCACCCATCTCTGGAACCTCTCATATATCAAGAGGTGAAGAAATTATTAGATGCCAAGATTATGTTTCAAGTAAGACACTCTGCCTGGGTATCCAATTTGGTACCTGTCAGAAAGAATTATGGGGAGATTCGTATTTGTGTGGATTTCAGAAACCTTAACAGAGCATCGGAAAAGGATAACTATCAAGTCCCACCCATGGAACAACTCCTACAGAGAGTATCCAGCTATGAAATTATTTCTCTCCTAGACGGTTTATCGGGATATAACCAGGTCCTGGTTTTAGAAAATGATCGATTAAAAACTACCTTCTGGACCAAGTGGGAAACCTTTGCTTATAAATGCATGCCCTTCGGTTTGATTAATGTAGGAGCAACCTTCCAGAGGGCCATGGACGTAGATTTTTGGGGATTAATTAAAAATTGTTTTGTAGTCTATTTATATGACGTAACAATATACTCAAAAAACAAGGAAGACCACATTCATCATTTGACTCAGATCTTCGAAAGGTGTAGGAAATATGGAATATCTTTGAACCCTAAGAAAACCATTTTTGGCGTAGAGTAAGGGAATCTACTGTTGAACAGGATAAGTCAACTGAGAGGGGGGGGTGAATCAGTTGTATAACATTTATTTCATTTTATAAGAAGATTACTTATTAATCAATAAATCATGCCTTTAACATTTAACTTGCAGTAATACATTTAACCAATAAATATACGATCACATAAATGAAAATAGTGACACAGTGATTTTTCATGAGGAAACCCAAAAGGGAAAAACCTCTTCTTCTTATGAATGAAAGGCAAGCTCCAAATCCTCTTTACATTCTTATTTTATATGAGCTACAACCCACTGCCCACACCAAAAAGGTATTTTGGCATTTCGCAATTCAGCGTTTCAACATTTCGACGTTCCATGTTTCATCATTTTAGCCTTTCATATTTCAGCATTTCGGATTTTTTCATTTCGACATTTCGCGATTTCATCATTCTTGTTGTGAGTGTCCTTGACACCTCCAAATCCCAATATCCGAAACTCCAAAATGGAGATTAAGTTGTGGTTTCGGTATTTTGGCATTTGGGACTTCGTGATGTTGAAGTTTTTGCTTACCATGCAAAAATCCCGAAACAGAAACTCTCAGAATCCCGAAATAGAAACTCTCGGAATCCCAAAATAGAATCTCCCAGAATCATGTGACGTGTGTCCCTTTTGGTATTTCAGCATTCGGGACTTCATGATGTTGGAGTTTTTGCTTACCATGCAAAAATCCCAAAATAGAAACTCCCAGAGTGATGATCTCCGAAATTCAAGTTGTGCCTGTGCAAACTGATCCACGGTGCCTGTGCAAATTGACCAAAAAACTCCCCCTTTGGCATTTTAAAGTTTGACATTAATGAAAAAAACAAGTCCTGTGCAAACTGCAATCCCTGCCAACAAACTCCCCCTTTGGCATTGATGGAAAACTTTAAATCTCTTCTCCCCCTTTTGACATCTATGGCAAAGGAAACAACCATACTCCCCCTGAGCAAAGAAAACCACTTGCAAAGATGTATCATTTCAGTAGCAACTCCCCCTATCAATAATAGTCAATAAACCTGTGCATACTAATTTTATAATGAAGCACGTGCAATTTTTGAAAATGAAATGAAATTACAGAGGGTAAACCCCCAACTGATCCCTGAGACTTTCAAATTTTTTAGGTAAAGGTTTAGTAAATACATCTACTATCTGATCCTTTGTGCCAGCATATTCCACTTTAATAACTTTAGACATAACCTGCTCTCTTAGAAAATGAAATTTAATGGGAATATGCTTTGTTTTTGAATGCATAACAGGATTTTTAGAAATACTAATTGCACTGGTATTATTACAGAAGATAGGTATAGATTCATCATAATGCTTGTATATCTTCCAGCATCTGTTTCATCCATATAACCCGAGTGCAACAAGTTGCAGTTGCTATGTATTCTGCTTCAGCAGTAGACAAAGACACTGCTAATTTTTTTTTACTTGACCAACTTACAAGACATCCTCTAAGAAAAAATGCTTCTCCACTGGTACTCTTCCTGTCATCAACACAACCTGCCCAATCAACATCAGTGAAAGCATATAAATCAAGCTGATTACCTATAGGATACCACAAACCATACTCTGTTATCCCCTTAAGACATCTAAAAATTCTTTTGACTGCAAGTAGATGAGAATTTTTTGGTGAAGCCTGAAACCTGCCAATTTGACAAACTGCATGCATAATATTAGGCCTTGTAGCTGTAGCATAAAGAAGACTACCAATCATAGATCTGTATACTGCCTGATCAACATCTTTAGTATCATCAAACTTACTTAATTTACAGCCAGTAACCATGGGAGTGCCAACTGGTTTAGACTCTTCCATCTGAAATTTCTTAAGCATTTCATTGATATACTTGGTTTGAGAAATGGAAATACCTTTAT
>JASDQU010309421.1:0-11465 GCA_032191745.1 Picea mariana
ATGGTATCAAACCTTTCAGACAAAAGTTGAGACAGATAAATCCTATCCTCTTGCTATTAATAGAAATAGAGGTCAAAAAGCTTCTCGATGTGAAGATTATTGTCCCACTTAGATATTCTGAATGGGTAGAAAATTTGGTACCTGTCAGAAAGAAGAGTGGAGAAATAAGGATTTGTGTAGATTTCAGGAATTTAAACCGGTCATCCCTCAAGGACAACTACCCACTACCAAAAATGGATTATGTCCTGGAAAAATTAGTTGGCGCTAACAAAATGTCTATGATCAATGGTTTTTCTGGATACAACCAAATTTTTGTCCACGAAGATGATAAAGAAAAAACTGCATGCACTACTCCATGGGGAACTTTCATGTATGATAAGATGTCATTTGGTTTGATGAATGTAGGGGCCACTTTCCAAAGAGAAATGGATATAGATTTCATCGATGAGAGAGATAAAAAAAAAAATTATTTACTTAGATGATCTAACAGTCTTCTCCAATTCTGATGCAGAACATCTGGTTCATCTCAAACAAACCTTTGAAAAATGTAGAAAATTCGGTTTGTCTCTTAACCCTAAGAACTCTCATTTTGCTATGCAAGAAGGTAAGCTTCTAGGGTCATATAGTTTCGAAGGATGGAATCAAGGTGAACCCCAAGCGAATCGAGGCTATTGACACAATAAACATTCCTAGAAATAAGAAATAAATCCAATCTTTTTTAGGGAAGATAAATTTTTTGAGAAGATTTATCCCTAACTTTGCTAAAATTGTCAAATTCATCATAGATATGTTGAAGAAAGACAGTGAGATGAAATGGACTACCGAAGCTAAAGCATCATTCGAGTGAGTTAAGAAATATATAAGTGAAGCGCCAGTGTTAGCTAGTCCGGACTATACTAAAGAATTCCTGATCTTTTCTTTCGCATTTGAACATAATATTGCAGTGGTACTCCTGCAAAAGAATGAAGAAGGTTTCGATCAGCCGATTGCCTTTTTCAGTAAAAGTCTCAGAAACGTCAAATTAAGATATGATATACTGGAGAAACAAGCTTACACAATGGTGAAAGCTCTCAAATCTTTCAAGACATATGTACTGCATTCTAGGATAATCGCTTATGTGCCAACAAGCTCTATCAAAGATATCTTGGTACAAGCAGATAGTGATGGCAAGAGAGGTCGATGGTTAGCCAAAATTCAGGAATTCGATCTTGAAGTAAAACCGACCAAGCTAGTTAAAGGTCAGGGCCTGGAAAAATTGTTAGCAAAATCAAATTTCAGGGCACTCGAGATAAACCATCTGGAATCACATGAATATATCTTAGACATAGAGGAACTTAATGATCAAACCCCTACAGTGCAGATCGAAGATAAATTTTCTTCCTCTGATTGGTATCGCGATATTGTTTCATATCTCCTCACCCTTTAGTGCCCGAGCGACATGACTCCATCTAAAGCAAGAACATTGAAGCTACACACAGTTAAATACTGTATTATTGAAGGTCAGTTGTACTAGAAGGATCCTTTAGGTTTCTTTCTATGTTGTTTAACAGGACCTGAAATAGAGAATGTCATAAATGAATTTCACGAAGGAGTGTGTAGAGGACATCACGCTTGGAGGCCAATGTTCTACAAGATTCTAAGAGATGGATATTATTGGCCAAAGTTATTCACTGATGTGAATGCCAAGGTCAGAGCCTGCCACCCTTGCCAACTGTTCTCTGGTAAGTAAAATCTCACTGCACTACTTTTAGTCCCAGTCAAGACAAAGGCTCCTTTTCAACAATGGGGTCTGGACTTCATCGGATAAATCCACCCACAGTCAAGTGCACAACATAAATGGATTTTAACTGCCACCGATTATTTCACGAAATGGGTTGAAGCCATTCCAACTTGGAATGCCACTGATTCAGTATTTATAAACTTTTTGGAAGAAAATATCCTATCAATATTTGGTTGCCCTCAAAAAATAGTCACGGACAATGCCCAAGCTTTCAAATCTATGGAAATGGTAATTTCTTGTCAAAAATATAACATTGTGCTAGGGTATTCTACATCCTATTATCCTCAGGGAAATGGGTTGGTTGAATCATCCAACAAGAGTTTGATGAGTATAATCAAGAAAGTGTTGACATAGAATAAGAAGGCTTGGCACATGCACCTAAAGTACGCCTTATGGGAAAATTGAATCAGCACTAAGAAATCAATAGGTATGTCCCCTTTCCAAATGGTTTATGGTACTGATGTTGTCCTTCCTATCAATCTTACTCTTCCAGTGATGAAGTTGTGGCAAGATGCAAATGAATATCCAAATGACGTCACAAGGAGGATAAACCAAATTATCAAAGTCCAACAAAACAGGGTCGAAGTTGATGACAGACTTCAAAAATACCAAGATGATATGAAAGCCCTTTTCGATAAAAAAGAAAAAGATAGGGAGTTCCTTCCTGTTAATATAGTTTTAAAATGGGATGCTAGAAAATAAGATACAAGAAAAAACAGAAATTTTTATCATCTCTGGTTCAGACCATTTAGGATTGCAACTACAGAGGGCAAGAATTCATTCATACTGGAAAATCTTGACGGAAAAACTTTTGATGCCCCTATCAACGGGCGCTATCTAAAACATATTATGCAATAATCATATTTCACATTGCCATTGTATATACCAGTTTGGTTTCTTGTTTAAATATGCAATTTCATTTTCCTTCGTAGGGTATCTAAATTTCACTCCTTCGTTGTAAATAAACGAAATTTCATTCGATATCATAAAAACAAAATATAAAATATATGTACTATTCTGCTAAATTTTCTGAATATTTCTTGTTATGCTCTTGCAAAATATTTATTATCAAATGAGAAATAAGGAGGTATCGGAATCCAAATCTTAGATTCAAAACATTTGTTTCTCTCAAAACAGGTGATGAATTAATAATTGGTTTGATTGAAAATGTAAATGATATCTGAGGTATGAACTTCTATACTTATTCTTCAAGATAAAATGCTAAAATAAATCTTATCAGATATTAACAAGGTTCTACTAATGTAAATATGGTCACCTGATCAAAGATCAGAAAGGTATAAATCTGTAAACCTCAGAATCAAATGAAAATAAAACAAAATGAAATAAAAAAAAAAGAAATTAAGAATAAAAAGGGGCTTAAAAAGAGAAGCTTGATAATCAAGAAGGGAACTTGTGCAAAAATGAATTTCTTTTGTGTCAAACCCTCTGAGCATTTGTTCTGTTCCATTTTTCCTATCTTCAATATTTTATTCTTTTCATATTTTTACTACCTGGCTTTAAATGTTCATAGAAAGAAAAAATTTCCCCTTAGCTTTGAAAACTTAAAAACATGTCCTCAAAACAAGATTAGGAGAAAATCTTTATGTTCCTCTGATTTTAACTGAAAGAAAGTATGTCTAGGCTAATCCTGGTAACTTTATCTCTTCTAACAGATTTAAATTGATTAGTTCGCTCAAGGAAAATCCATGTAAAATAAAAGTTCCCCATGAGATCTTTCCTATAGGAAAAGATGTATTGAATATCGGGAAACAATTAGCTCAGAGTACAATCAAAAAACTGTTAACAGAACTTCATTGTCAAATCTTAAGCAGATATCATCCCTATATGATACATACAAATTGATTTCCCCCACTTTAAAAATATATAAAATATAAGACAGATGGTGAAAGGAAATTCATAAAATGATTGCCCCCATCTAGTCCAAGACAAATGGTGAAAGGAAAATCGTAAATTGATTGCCCCCATTTTGTCCAAAAGAGATGATGAAAGGAAATTCATGTAATGATTTCCCTCATCTCAATAAAATGAAAAATTACTAATTGAAGGGGTGAAAGGAAATTCAATCGGAGATGTAGATAACTTCACCGAGGTACTAAACAGTCTTGCTAGCAGTGAAGCAATATCTATGATATATGTAAGGTTGTCATACATGTATAAACATACTCTGGTATATGGTTCTCTTTCTAGTAATATTTACATTCTAAACCGACAAGGGATTCCCTGAATAAATTGTTAAAATTACTTTGCCTTGATGCGAACAAAATTGACCAAAGTATGATAGCTCAGTTAAAGTTGTTTTGATTATCTTAAACAAATCCAAACTCAACTGCAGGAAAAGGAAACTATTAATAGCCTAACTTAAGATCAGTAATTGTCTGTGGTTTGAAGGTTTTCTAAGATTCGGTTGAAATTCAATTTTTCTCTGTATGACTTTTTCCCAAAGGTGTTTCCCAAAAATCCAATGGTGACTCCATTTACCCAATAAAGGCACTTGGTCTACTATTCTTCCACACCTCGCAGAGAGACGTGATCCCTAGATGGAGCCTATGTAGGAACATATATAAATCCTAAACCTTGAAGCTTTACTTTCTCAAACTTCATCTTTTTTAAATAATGACTCAGAAGTCAGCGTTCGAATGTTTAAATCAAATTTACTTCTAGTCATAAGGCATGCATGATATCCATCATTGGTAAAGCTCCCCCGGTGATCGAACGATCCCCTTTTTTCCCAAGTTTTGGAGCCGCTTGATTGTTAAAGTGTCAAATCACTAAAGGTCGCTTCGGAACTTTGTGCTTCGAGTGTTTCGCTAGGTCTTAACATTAAAAGTCTTGAGACCCAAAAAGTGTCTATTATCACTATTCATAAAACTTTAAAGGACCCTAGTCATAGTACATGTGTGCCTTTTGAGTCTTCCTGGGTTGACACGTGTCATCCATTTCCTACCTTTTTAGCTGAAGATTCATACAATTATAAGTGACACGTGGCACCCCCTGGTCTCAACACGTCATCTTCGACATGTCAGTATGGGTAATGGCCTTTCGGAAATATAATAAAGAGCTAACTTGCAAATCCACAAAGAAGCAAAATGCTAAAATATTAAATCTTAATTAAGTTAATTTAATCTTGACTAAAATATAGTTAACCACTTCGCACTTCGGAGTTCAGACCTTTATCATCCATAACATCCTGAAATCTCTGAAGTTTAAACTTCTGAAACACTTGAAACTTAAATAGGGTTAGTTAAAACTTGAAAACGATTATCGGATAATTAATCATTTCGTAGTTTTGGGTTTCAGGGATTCTATCCCAAGCTACTTTGAAAAATCATGAAGTCTAAATACTCGAAAGAACTTAAAGTTAAACATGATTAATTAATGTTTAAAAATGAGATTATCTCGTAATTAACCTTTCATGAATTTGTGAATCAAGAAATTTCAAACCTGTTTCATCCAAAATTCCCGATCGTGAACCGTCGATATTAATGGAATTAATCACAAATCAACGGTAATGACTTTATCATAGATTAAATATCGCCAGCTAGATTTTATTATTACGATAAATAAATTTATCATTGGTAAAGGTATTTTCGAATCAATGTGCCCGATGTGAACAAAATTTCTCGATTTTGAATTTCATTTTCATCTTCCACAGAATAGTAAGTTTTTTCCAACTAAGAAGCTCACGCATTCCCCTATAACAGGTAATCCCATTTCATTTTTATCGATATCATGGCACCATGGAAGATGGCTAAAGTAGCTGGTGAAGGCACAAATTTGAATGCGGACATCTGTTGGCCCTTGGTTAGGGAAGGAAGTGAAGAACAAGGAAGGAAAGGTAAAAAGCGAGCATCGTGGGAGACACAGTAATTGTCACTGAGTCGAAGTGAGCAAAAGAGCAGGAAAGATGGAGCGAAGTGTGGCAAAGCAAGTCATTGGACAAGGAAATCAAGGATGATAGATCAACAAGGAAGAAGGATCGTGGACAACTCAGCAAGCAGAGAAAATATATCATTGGATGCTTTGGAGCACCGCACGATGAAGAAGGAAAGACGGGCTAGCGAAGCCCGGAAAAAGTGGGTCAAGTTGACCTAGGGTTTTAGACACCTAGGGTTTTGGTATCTAGGGTTTTGGCACCTAGGTTTCAAACTAAGGCTGTCGATGAGGGATTGTAACGTATAAATAAAGGTCAAGAGGACCTGGGTTGGGTCGTTCATTGAGTGTTGGATTGATATTGTTGTTATAGCTCTGTTGTGAAGAGAGGGGATTGTATTGTGAGATCTGCAGCTGTGTGTGAAGGTCAAGTCCTACCACTAGGTGCACAGGAAGGAGAGAGGAAGAGAGAGAAGAAATAAAATCTGCTAGCTGAGAGTGCAGATAAGAACTGTATGCTTTACCTTAATAAATCATAAGCACAGTTATGTGGACATAGCCCTAAAGAGAGGGTGAACCATGTATATTTTATGTCATATGTGTGATTGATGCCTGGATCTCTATCATTGTTATACTATTATTTTCATTATTGTGTTAGATCAGATTTATAGCTGCGCAGAGTAGATCTAGCTGATAAGAGATATATGAATGTTGCATTATTGTTGTATTAGTTCCACTTGATATTCCCCTGGTTGTAGACATCTCTATCCTGCAACCCCCCTCTTAGTTGCTTCGGGTGAGACTACATATGCTTCGTAGGTGTTGCCGAAAGGGCTAGTAGCTAGGGCTTGTTGGTGCACTCTTGGAGTGAACCATGGGTCTGCCCCTGTGCCAACAAATGGTTCTGTTGTTGGGACCAGAATCTTTTTAATGGAATGTCAATGTGGTTCCCATCAAAGATAGAGATTCAAAAGTGGATGGAGGATCAAGAGAGGGACTTCGTTGAAGCCCAAAATAAGAAACCTAAACTAAGTACTAAAGATTGGCTACAAAGATACATCTTCACCGACATTCACGAGATATTCTTTGGAGGAATCCACCAGGAGTTGTTTGAGTGGTTGGCTAGGTTAGCCGATACCCAATTCGAGATCAGATCTAGACCTCTTGTGGTTTGGACACCAGCACTGATCCAGAAGGTCAAGAGAGTTGACAACGTTGTATCCAGAGCAGTAGATCATTGGTTTGATAGTACCATTGGAGGGTATATCATCGAATTTGTTGTTGATAGGGTAGAATCATATAGCCAAGCTAAGAGATACTTTTTTAAAGGACCCAGAGGAAAAATTTTGCACTTTCTGAAGCTGAGAATCAAGATGATGTTGCATGAAAAGAATGTCTTGAAGATACAGTAGATTGGTTGGACCTGAAAAGGCTAATGTTCAGAAATTAAAATAGAGAAAGCGACATAGAAGCTGGACATACGCACAGTGGAAGAGTATTCATAGGGGTTCACCTTGAGAACCTGTTTAAGAAAAACTATGGAGAAGAGGGTTTCTATAGTGGAGAAGAGGTATACATAACTGACAAAGAACATTCAAAACCCACCAGAACAGAACAAGGGGAAGCCGAAGAACTTCGCCAAAGCAAGCAAGAAACCTTAGGAACTGCACAGATTACTAAAGTAAGTAACATTAACCCTCCTATTGTTTCAATAGAACCAAGAAGCCTAGGGAACTCTATGGCAGATGAGATGAGGCTCCCTATCTTCAGGGGAGATGGATCTGAGGATCCCAATCAAAATTGGTTCCTGTGTGAGGCCGTGTGGAATATTAAAAGTATCATCAATGAAGCCATCAAGAGAACCCAATTCATCACTACGCTAAGGGATCGCGTGCTGAGCTGGTACATGAAACTTGTCCAAGGACTGGCACAGCCTAAGCCACTGAACGAGATCAAGAATGAACTAATTGCAGAGTTTAAGAAACCTAATTTGGAGTCACAATGTATTACAGAGCTAAAAGAGATCAAACAAAAGGTAGTAGAACCTATTTGGGAGTTCGACCAGAGATTCAAGACCCTAATAGGTCGATTAACTTTTCAGATCCCCGATGAACAGAACAAAGAATGGTTCATCACAGCACTATTACCACACATCAGAGTCCCTCTAATGAAGAAAAATATTGCATCGTAGGTAGAATCTTTGAGATCGCCATGAATCTTGAATCAACACCTATGGGAGAATCTAGCTCAGGCATGAGCCAGATCTTGAGCCAGCTGACTAGTTTGTCTCTGTAGGTCGAGGATATGAAGAAGGACAAGGGGAAGGACAAAAGAGAAGATATTTGGTGTGTAAGATGTAGATTTGAAGGTCATGATAAGGAACACTGTCCCTTATTTCATGAGTATTTTTCCTCAGGAGCACCAAGCCCCTTGGAGCAAGTTAACCTCCCCTGGTGTGATGTATGTAGAAATAGGCATCGCCCAGGTGAGTGTTATTACATGCAGAAGTATGTTCAGACACCCACAAATATTGCACATTGTGTAAATCAGTGGGGCATGATGATCAAGATTGTAGAGCTTACGATCTCATGCATGAGATGTCGAGGGACATATATAAGATTCAAGGTGAAGTATAGCAAGAAGGAAACACTTCGCAGTACAACTCTCCAGGGAGAGAAAACTTCAATCCTCGCAGTGGATACAGAGGAAGAGGAGGAAGAGGAGGTATGGGTTGAGGCCAAGGACAAATAATCTGTTATAATTGCATGCATCCAGGACACTTAGCAAGGGATTGTCAGAATCCTTGCACAACCTACAGTTATTGTAACTCTTTCGAGCATGTCATAGAAGAATGCCCTGTGTTGCTAGCTAAGCTTTAGGAAAGATGAGGACCCCAGCAGAACCCACAAGTGCAACTGATATATGTCGAACTGCATGGAATAAAACCTAGAGTCATTGTTACTACTCGAGGAGGCACTGCTACAGGAGAAGATAGAACAGTCCAAAGAAATATCGCAGAAGAGTCAAGTATCAGGAAAGCTATGGAGAAGACTCAGGCTTTTGATGCAAGGAAAGAAAGACAAATCTTCGAGGAAGCAAAACAGGAGTTCAAGGGGAACCAAGAATCCTCATATAAAACACAACCAAAAATAAAAGAGTATGGAATGCCTCAGGAATTTGATCAAACGGCTTCACCGAAAGAAGGAAAAGAGGTAAGTAAACTCATTGAATTTTTGTACACTTGTCTTAAGTTATTTCGGGATGAGAATGTTTTGAAAGAGTTACTGAACCTTATCAGGCAGTATGAGCTAGGAAAGGTAGACCCATTACTGAATAGGGCAGTACACCAGATTGGTAAGAAGAGAAGAACAAACAAAGAATTAAATTTGAATGCTCAAATAGGAGAGTATGATATAGACTATGTGGTCCTCGACTTAGGGTCGAAGGTTAATGTCATGATGAAGCAAACCTGGGCCCTGATGGGAAAACTGAAGTTGATCTATTCCCCTAGCAGGGTTAGAATGGCTATTCAGAAAGTTGTCAGCCCATTTGGACGATTAGAGCATGTCCCTGTGGACATCGATGGAGTTAGAACCTTTGCAGATTTTGAAGTAATTGAAATTTTTGATGACAGTTGCCCTTATCCTGCACTATTAGGAATTGATTGGGCCTTCGACAATTTACTGTTGTTGATCTAAAGAAGAGGCATATGAAATTTGAAAGAAATGGCCTTAGGGTCATTGCACCCTTAGATCCTGATGAGAGTATGTGATACACAGAGCCCATCAGAGAAGAAGACCATGCATATGAGTTGGAAAACATATATAAATTAACAGCCAAACAGCAGGATTATATCAACCCTACTGTCGATGGAAATCTAAGTTGGTGTAGTGACAACGCATGTTCATCAGATTTAGAAGAAGCGTTGGAGAAATGGAAGAACCAGATGTATGAAGTATCCACAAGGAGATGTGCTCGACTGACCAGAGAAGTTCGTTGGATTGGTACAACAATAAGTAACTTGCCTACCTTTGATGGTCTGAACCCTCTAGAAGCCTTCCTCTTAGATTTTGAAACAATTGTACCAGCACAACAGAGTTTGTTGTCTATGGATGAGCCCCTAAAAGATACACCATAAATATGGTGGGGGACACACAAAATAAATATTATAGACTAGACACAATGTTGAACCTTGATGACATCGCAGTTCTCAGAACAAGTAGGAAGCTGTGAAGTGAGATACATAGGTTGAAGCTGCCCAAAGGACCATGTGAAAAGTTTTGAAGAAGCCTGGAGTGGCATTCCTTGAGAACAATGGGTACACAGATTCATTAACACGCTAGACACGACCCCTATTAACTGGTACCTTCAAGCAGAGCTACGCCTCATCACTGCAAATTGGGAAGGTATGCTTCAGAATTTTGTAACCATATTTTTTTTTGAAAGTGAATTTCCTTCATTAGATCAAGCACTACAGATTGTGAGGAAGAAAGTATTTAAGGAGGCATCGAGCCTCCCTTTGGAGCAAGAAGAGGATGAATGGACTGCGCCATTCCAGAAACTACAAGGATGTTACAACATTAATGCCGACGCAGATGATGATCCAAGGAAGGTAAACATTATTGAGACAAAAGGCCAAAGGGATGTGGAAGGACCAGGAGTTGAGCTGCCATTCATTGGACAACCAATCAAGATAAAGAAAGTCAATATTGGGATAGAGGAGACACCGAAGTTTTCCAATGTCGGAGATCACTGGGATGTTGCTACCATTGACAAAATTACAGAATTGTTGCATGAGTATCAGGACTTGTTTTCGACCAAGTTCACTGATATGAAGGGTATCAAAGGACCTATGGGAGAGATGAGAATACCTTTGAAACCATATGCGAAGCCAGTCAAGAAAATACCCTACAGATTGAACCCAAAATATAAGGAAAAAGTGAAGATTGAGCTCGACAGAATGTTAGAAGCAGGGATTATTGAACCTGTAGAAGAGTCAGAGTGGATCAACCCTATGGTGGTGCAAGACAAGAAGAAAGACGAGATCAGGATCTATGTAGATCTCAGTAATTTGAATGATGCTTGTTTGCAAGATCCTTTCCCTACACCATTCACAGACGAAGTGTTGGATAATGTGGGAGGCCAGGAGGTATATTCTCTTACATATGAGTTTTCAGGATACCATCAGATCCATATTGCCAAGGAGGACCACCACAAGACCACATTTTCCACAAAATGGGGATCCTACCAATACACAGTGATTCCATTTGGACTGAAGAATGCCCCAGCCATCTTCTCCAGGGTGGTGGTTGAAGCGTTCAAAGAATTTTTTCATAAGTTTTTAGAAGCCTATTTTGATGACTGGATTGTTTTTGGTTTGTTGAAAATTCATATTGAATGTCTAAGAATAATGTTGGACAAATGCAGGCAGTGTCAAATTGCTTTAAATTTGAAGAAGTGCATCTTCTTCTCACCATTTGGAGTATTACTAGGACATATTGTATGCAAGAAAGGATTGTTGGTTGATCCATCAAAAATCGCAATTATAGTCGACTTATCGCCTTCTACTTCAGTCAAACAACTATGCATTGTGCTAAGACATACTGGCTATTACAGGAAATTTATCAAAGGATATGCTCAGATTACTACACCAATGGAGAATTTATTAAATAAAGACTGTCAGTTTGGTTGGACAGAGGAATGCTAGTAGAGCTTCGACACACTGAAACAAAAGATGGTGATTGTGCCCATTCTGGTCTTTCCAGACTTAAGCAAATAGTTTCATGTGCATGTC
>JASDQU010309421.1:37381-47492 GCA_032191745.1 Picea mariana
GTGATTTATTAGACTTTGAGTCTAAAGCAAGAGATTTCAAATGTGTGTTTATCAAAATATTTTTTGAGTTTTAAAGGAATGATAATGTTAAGTTCCTTTATGACCTGTCCATTTTATTTTCCTTTCATCTTGCAAAGTCATAGTTGATTCTGGATTCACATTATTTTAAAAGGACAGTTGAATATCTATTGAAAGTGGACTCCAAATACAAATCTTTGCAGACATATTTATGTATTTCATGAACAAGATGATGTGCTTGACAAGTACATTTGTATATAAGAGTTTGTGCATATGTATATAAGAGTTTGTGCATCTGTATATAAGAGTGTGTACTTCTGTATATAAGAGTTTATACATATGTATATAAGAGTTTTACTGGAAGATTCAATGGGTTTTTCTATTACATGCATATGAATTCATAAGAAGAATCTTCCATATATCAGGAAAGAGGAGTGCCACCTCTATAAAAATAAGGAGAGACTTTCTTGTTCCACACAATATTTTCTCTCAATGTTGGTCATTTTCCCTTGACTGAAAAAATCATTAGCAAAACACAAGGCTCTAAAGGAGGAGAAGGGTTAATTGGTGAATCCAAAACTATCACCTTTGTAATCCCATGAAATTTTTTAATGAACTTCCAGTCACAATCCATCGAGATATGGCCCACCTAGTGGCACCGCGAATAATGGAATGGAACATTAAGATAGTCCAGCGACTGAGTATAAGTCTGATCCCCCACAACTAAATCTAACCATTCAA
The DNA here is from genome assembly GCA_032191745.1 of Picea mariana. NCBI lineage: Eukaryota > Viridiplantae > Streptophyta > Pinopsida > Pinales > Pinaceae > Picea > Picea mariana. The sequence goes on from JASDQU010309421.1 coordinate 38,141, forward strand.
ATAACCCATGTATCGGGTCCATCTCCATAAAGACTTGAGCCACATACCTACAATTTATATGTTTATATCTAGCATATAAAGCAATAAACTTCCATAGAACATCACCAGTGGCCTTAAGCCTCAAATCAAACCAAAACTCAAGTGGAAGGTTGGGAAGTTTAATCCACATGGGTAAGCTTGATAGAACCTCTTCTCAATCATCAAAAAGAGGATGCCACGGCTTAGCACATAGAAGATATCAATCCCAGAACCATTGAGCTAACAAAATCTTTCCAGCATCCTCCTTGTTCCTAAATATAAAACCAATCCAGCCCCGCGAAAAAATATGGATGATCGAGACGTACCCAAGAACCGTAATCCAATGCCCCTCCATCCACATGTTGAGTGTTGTTGCAGACATCATTCAACCACAGAATTTCCCCACAATATATCTTCCCTTCAGTTTAGCGATCTGACAAACCTGAATATATTCACCAACGAAAAGTGAAACCCCTCCTCCATGAGATTTAACCTCCTTCATTCAGTTCCGAGCAAACTTCCCACAACCAGACAAAGACAAATCCCCTTATAGCTCCTCAAAATTAATATCGTTGTCGTCAAAACCTAAAGAACTAGCCCCTTTATGGATTTGTGAAACTATTGGAGCCACACTAGGTAATGAGGTATAGGATAACGACATAGGTGAGATTGTTTGTGTCTCTCCAACCTTACACACAACCCTATTTGTTCTTGACCCCCAATATCCCTCTGGTATCCTTCCCAAGATATAATGTAAAACTCTTAAATGATCCTTTGAATGGATAGATCTGTCTAGAACTAGACATGACTCGGGAGAACAAACACTAGATCTAGCAAATTGACCTCACGAACTGACGCAACCGAAGTACAAATCAAGATCCAAGTTGATAATGGATTTTTGAAGATTATATCTCCCATCTGTGCATCGTTAGAATAGTCCCACCAACCACAGTGGATCATCCATCTACATGGTCCTTACGACCACAAAAACCCACCTGTCACTCTAGCCCTAACCCTATTCTAGTGACCCCCAAAATATCAAGTATGACATGTATTAATATCTAAAATTGAAGGATTTAATACATGTAAACTCATTGTCTTTAATATTATGCCCAACCTTATAATTGTCAATCTTAGTCCCCTTTTCAAACTTGATATATAATTGACCACAATAAGTAAAATATCATTAATTATGACATGATAGTCATGGGTCTTGATGTCTCTTGAGCTATTAATGTCAGTTTGGCTTCTAATATTACTACTTACATATCCAGTGGGAAAGCGAGTCCAAGGCGTCAACTTTAAGGATTGTGCACATTGTTCCTTTGTCCACACATAAGGAGCACTTGGTTTTCTATATTTTTCAACCCAAATATTTCGACAAATCTTTAGCTCTTGAAAGCCATGATGTGATGAAACTATATTAGAAGAACCAAAAATAGTTTGTATAATAGCATAAGCTATATTTTTCTCAGTATGCATAAAGTCAACAATATGCCTAATGACTATATCCTTAAAGTATGGACACTTATAGAATATGCACAATCGTTTTACATTGATTCCATTACATGGATAATTTATACTACCACAAATGCCACCATTTTCAATAAACAACATCATTTTTTGTCCATTCTCAATGATGTATTCACTTGTTGTTGGCAACGATGCTTCATGATTCTCTTCTCGACCATTGAAACATGATTTTTGTTGACAATATGGATGTTTCATTTTAAGGTAAACACAATGTCCACAATAAATGCATTTATGAAACTACTTGAGTGCCTCATAAAATCCTTAAGGTCGCAAGTAGGACATCCATGGTATCTATGAACAATGAGACCAACCAATGTGACATATGTAGGAAGATTGTGAATCGTAAACAATAATGAAGCTCTTAAAGTGAATTTGATTGAATCACCATCACTTAAAATTGAATTACTTCAATTCCTTTCCACAATTCTATTAGCTCATCATATAATGGCTCTAAATAAACATTAATTGTATATGAAGTTACAATTTTCTCTCCTGATATAATCAATGATAGCATTAAGAAAAAATGGTTTAGCTGCTAACCATGGAAGAAAGTTATAATTTATTAAGAATACGGCCAAGTTAACCATTTAGCAATTTGATCTGAAAATGGTCTCACCCCATCTGGATCCAAACTCAACCCTATATTATGAGGATATTGGGAAAAATAAGGCCATATATTGCCAAATTCCATCCATGTCTTAGAATTAGCCACATGTCATCATTTTCCATCATTGCTCTCATTTTGGGCATGGCATTGCATACGTTTAGTGATGTCTTGGCACATATACATTCAAATTAATCGTGGGATTAGTGGAAATTTTCAAATAACCTTTATAGGAACCGCAGTTTATTTCAACGCTAGTCTATACCTCCCATTTATAATACACAACCATTCATAGATGTGTGGATATTTTCATATCGTGACCTTGGCTTAGTGATTTGTGTTTACATTAAATTTTTTTTATTGGTAATGTGGAATCAAGTGGAAAAAATTGACATATCAATGCCAATAACTCATCTACACTCTCATTTTTCCAACCATACGTCAATTGCAAGTTAATAATTTGAAGGATTGTTGTCAAATGCTTTAACTTGCAAGTACCATACAGGAGTTTTAAAGCATCCTCCATCAACTTGTTCCAATCAATGTTGAGACCCTCATTCAACATTCTATCAACTTCAATATATTCATCTAACATCATTGCCTCTTCATCTATATTTGGTGCCTCTTCATCTCCCATGCTATGAAAGTTTATCATACCTAGATAATCATTTTCATCCCAAGGGCTTATACCACTATGCCCATATCTTATCATATGTTGATAAATCACATTTATTTTTTTCATCTTTCCACCATGAAAATCACTACATAGACATGGATATTTCTCCAAGTTATTCTCAATGTATATACTCTCAGCATGTGCATGGTATTCATTATTTTTCAATCTTTGGTGTTGACTCATCTTCGATGTTCTACATTCAATTATGAATTTGATATGTTAATTAAAAAATCTTAAATAATTTAGATAGTACAAGGACACAAAATCTAGGACACTAATAACATGGCCTATAATTATTTAACAAAATCCCTTTGTAGAACCATAAAATTGGACATTTCCTATATAATCCTAGATGATGAGGTAGAAGTGTGATTTACCCCTTGGAAAGAAACATACTCCACCCTTGTGAAAAACATGCACACGGTTGGAAAATTAGATGAAATGCAAGAACTCATTGACACGGGGATTAAAGGAAAGGATGTCCCAATCAATTCCACTTGCACCACATTCAATTCTACTCTCTACAAGGATAATAGAGTAGCTACCAGATATTTGGTGCCAAGCAAAATAAGAAGAAAAAATGTAGATTTGAACAAGAATACTTGTTTTGGAGATGTTATTATTTTTTTCATACTTGTTGGCGTCGATTCATGCTTGTGTGCATCCTTCTTAACACTGGGGAGTTTATACCAAGGGTTTGTCCAAATTCTACCAACAAAAACCCCAAAGAATCGACATATCAATATTTATCCAAGGCCGAAGAAGGTCTCACCCGAGATGCAATGAGGATCACAGAGACCATCTAGTCTTGTGATAGGGATGAAGGGATAAATACATGGGGATCCATTTGGGATACCATTCATGCGCTCTATTAACATCAACTTACTATACATCAATAAGTAAAACAACACACACACATATCCAAATAACACATGAATGACACATGATAGATCAGAACTGACGTAGATTTATTATTCCTTCCATTCCATAGAACACAAGCATACATTAAGAAAATTATATTCAACAGCAACAGAGTCTCATGTTCTCTTTAGATAATTCCCCATACTTACAACATACCATGCCATGTGCATCCTTATAAAACTAAAACATATGAAATACTTATACTTTTATTCAGAAACATTACAACATGACAACGACTCAAAGTGAGCTCGACACACACCAAAAAACTCAATGAATCTCCTAGGTGAATGTCTGCGTCTCTAATAATCTAACTCTATTTATGAGATCGTTGCTTCCTTTTATAGCTTCCTCTACTTGGGATCTTTGTCTCTTTCTGCTCTGCTCTGCTCCACTCACTCTATTGACAACCTACCTCGCACTCTTCTAGCACCTGCCTGCAGTCCATGTAGCCTTCTAGAATCAGGGAAATATTAACTACCTTGCCAACTCATATTTTGTCAGCTCCATGTTCACTTATGTTGTTGGCCTTAATCATTCAAGAATATTTCCCGATGATTCCTTTCTTGATTAAGGCATGTGGCTTCTTGATTTCCAATGATACTAACAAAACTCAGACCAGCGTGCATATTTCATATATTGGACTTGTTGCACACTATCAAAACTTGGTATGGTGTGCACTTCTTGTTCTTCTTTGCGAATTTATATTAGGCATGTGCAAAACTAGAATGGACGCATACAAAACTTGGAAGAAGAGAGCACAAAACTTGGAATGATCGCGCACAACTTTGTTTGTGCACACACGTAAAATTAACCCAAACCTTTGGGTGACAACAGGCCCCCACCACTATTACGTGTCCCTTCCTCAAGCCAACAACTTCATGGAATTACCACTACAATGTATGGGAAAGTGCTTCTGAGTTCCTGCGCAAACTCCTTAAAGAGGCACGTGGGCCCATTAATGTATCCCTAAAGATCTTGCGTGAGCTGAACAATGGCATCGGCTTCAACTGTTGTGATCTGAGAATTTTTCAAGCCGTTTTTTTTTATTCTTTCATTGAGAGGGTCAACAACAACCTGCATGTTGAAAATTTGTGTAAGCAAGAACAAGGGCTTATCATCCATAGAAGTGATTATCTTAGACATACTCTATTTCTCAGCTTGAGTTGCAATGGTCTCCTTCATTTTTTTGCAATTGTTAGAATCGCAGCGGTGTGCTCCCTGGAAGGAAAAGAGGCCAGATCTCTCTTTTGTTGGGTGACCTATGCCTCAACTGCATGAACTTGATTGTGGATAGTATTTAGTTCAAGAGGATCTTGTAAGTGGTCCCATAAATTAAATCTTTGATTGACCAACATGGAAAACTCCTAGGCACGATTTTGGCCATCCTGGATGGCTGCTTTGGCACGAACAATCTGCCTCTGTAATTTTGGCTCCTATGACATTGATTTTTGAATATGTGCATGAAGTTTGAGATTCTGAGATTGCAGGACATGAATGCACTCTGTGACTTCTTGCAGTTTCTAATGGAGTGAAATCTCTTGTTGAACTTGTTCATGTTGGTAACCTTGGGAATAGGCCTCATTAAGAGAAGTGACCATATTTTTTTGATTGTTAAGGATGACCACATATTGGCCCTGAGTTTCAGTATGCACAGCTACTTCAGCTATGTATATGCCCTGTAAAGTTTCTCAGGATGCGTCAACTTCCTGATGCACATGGGATTCTTGTTGTAATTGGGATGTTGTAGCAGCATGACTAGAGACTTCTTGGTCAAACTGAATGTGAAGTTGGGATTGTTCATAGGCGATTTCTTAGTGGTGTTCCCCTGGTTCATGCAACATAGTAGAGATAAAGATTTGGATTTTAGAAGTAGGGACCTATGACAAGTCAAGTTCTATTATGGTCGTTAGGTTGGTCGTGGTGGATGTTGATCAGCCATTGTTGCATTAATGCTGAGATTTTCGCCAGTCCCTACAATTAACTCCATCTTTACTCTGAATTGGGTAAATTTTCCTCATGTCAATGACATTGATGAACCTATATTCCTGAAATGGGAGGAAGTTTTCATGGTATAACTACCTATCACATCGACCATTATGATCAAAAATTTGTTGCCGCCAGCAAATCTTCTAAATTAATGATATCTTAGACAACCTGCCACATGCACGAGTTGTAATAGTCAAGGGCATTGTGCATTATTCTTGTGCACTCCAACAATATTTCAATTGTGGCTCATGTGGAAACAACAGCCCCTGGTGGGTCGTTGTGTTTTCTCACGCAGGTGCAACCGGTCAAATTTTTCCAAGGAGGTACGAGACTAAGTTTAGCTAGTTCTGCTAAGATTGATTGATTAACCAGTTCCTCTATAATGATGCCAAAGTCATTTTTTGGCTCAATGGGGTTGGGGAAGAGCATCGTAGGGAATATCACTTTGTGAGGTATGGATAAAGTATCATTCTCCCTTTCCGGTGCATGTGGTCATTTTCTCTTCTCAGTGGGGAAGCGGGAAGCTAGGGATATAGGGTTTTTTTTTGGCAGTATGCATTGAACATTCATATAATGGTTGTGCATGCTATGCCACCACTTAGCTATGCATTGTCTTTTGTAGGGAAAGTGTATCGACGAAAGTCTATATCTGGTGTGAACCTTTCCCACATGTATGCCTTGGCAATTTCCCATTCACGATAAGGTTCCAGATGTGCATCCGACCATCACGTAGGAATTCCTACGAGCACTATGTCAAGTGCGTGAGCCCTGTGATGTTCATGCATGTGTCGTATCCATGCAATAAATGTGTCTATCGGTTCCAAGCCATCATACCGATAGGATCCAAATTATTCATTGTGCACTTCTACGGAGATATGTTCACACCTCCTTGTTGAGACCTCATACAACTTCCACTGCCACCTTTTCATGGCATCCTCAGAATCTATGTCGTAATACTTCACACTTCTCCAACTTAATTTTCCATCTGTGGTGGGATTGATTTAATCCTCCCCGCACCTAGTAATCTTATAGATGTTTTCAATAACCAAGCTCAATGCATCCTCATCCATTAGTTCATTGTGTTTGTCTCCTTCATATGGATCTAGAGGTGCAACCATGCATAGGGTATCAATTTCAAAGGACATTTGCCTCTTCTTCAAATTCAACACTGCATTATTATCAAAGGAACAGTCAATTCCCAGTAGTATAGGGTATGGATTAGAGTCATCCATAATCTCTATGACATCAAAGTCAACCTTTGTTTTTACCCCTTATTTATTTACTTCCACCTACTCCAATCAACCTATGGGGTATATCTTGTATTGGTTTTCCAACCAGAACTAGATGGGCGACCAGACCAATTATGCTTTAACCATCACCTCCTAGGACTTATTTGGTAGAATATTCATGTTGGAACCTAGATCTAAGATGACTCCATCCATGTCATAGCCACCAAACTTTGTTGTCATATTGAATTCACGCCTCGTGTGCTTTTTCTTAATGACCTAGAACATATATATTTTCGTCTGATATAGAGGCTGATATGGTTTCCTCCACTCCTTGTTCCCCCATGCAGGTAGCTAACATCTATGTCAACTTAATTGCAGCATTGGGATCATTCAGCAATCACAAACAGCAACGCAAGAAAGTACTAACTTGGTCTTCAGGTTCATCCTTTCAAACCAAGTCATGTAAGGCTTATACACTGCACGTTGTAACTCCTCTAGGCGTTGTTCTTCATGCACTCTCTACTCAACATGTTACAGTTCATCTTGTTTGCAATCTTCTTCCAATAATCGTTGTGTCACGCACTATATTTATTTGTGTATGCAAGCTTCCCCCAAGGATAATTATGTCACACATTGTAGCTATTTCTGGGTGCAAGCCTCTTCTAGCGATATTTGTGTCACCCTCAGCACTTATTCCTAGATCTGGGCCTCTTCTGGTGACCTTTGTGTCTCTCATTGCACTTATTTATGGTTCTAATCCTCCTTGAGTTATCTCTGTGTTGCGCACTGCAACTCTTCTCACACTCTTTCTTCTTCAATATCCTTATGTGCGTCGTGCATAAATTGCTTTTGTTGGGAAGAAACAAACTTAGGATGGGGTTGCACTACCTTTATGATTTTCCCCTTTGGATTCTAACCTGAGCCCTCACCATGCTCAAAATATGCTCTTGTCTTCGCTCCTCCTCGAGTTACTACCCGAACATTGACTTCTTTATCTTTCTTCTTATTTTTGCACAGATCTGCATGCACCATATTGCAATGCATCTTATTTTCTTCCCACTTCTTCACTTAGTTGAGATAGTCCTCTACGACATGTTCAGGACTATAGCAATGTGTAGAAAGCACGAGCAGTTTGGTACAAAACCTTGATACATGACCAATTTCTCCACAATTTAAACAAGTGGGAGATATTACTCCCCCTCTGCCATATTCTCGGCTATGACCACACCCAGATCCTCCTTTGGGACCTCCTTGGTATCTTCCTTTCTTAGGACCACCACGATCACCAACCTTATTTTCTTCATGTACCCAGAATGCATCGTGGGTATTGTCTTGCATCAGCTGGAGTGATCGACGATTATTGACATCATGTCCCACGGATTCTCAAAACTCGCAGTATGGAGTATGATGCATATTTTGATACTTCTACAAATTTGGGCAGTGAGGTGGTACATGGACCCATTGTCGGCATATCTCACACCATTGTGTATGTCCAGTTGGGAATGGACTCGACGCTGATGTCACCACATAATTTGGAAGTATAGGGAATTCATCCCTACAATGCCCCTCAGCTCGACATGCGGTACACCGAACGTGCTCTCGCATGAATTTCGTATTTTCCATATCTTGTAACTACATCATTAGGTTGTCCAATTGGGATTGCACCTATGTCGATCCCGTCGATGTCTTTTCCCTTCCTGGCATAGATTCTAGGCACATTGCAATTTCTACCGCCTCTACTTGAGTCATCACCTTCTTCTAGATGAGCGAGACTTAGATACAATAAACCACTCTCGGTGTTGTATGTCCTAGATTCGGAACATCAACCTATCCAATAAAATCTTAAACCATTGGTCATAATCCCACATGATTTCTCCTTGTTTCTTAATCTCCTTGATCTTAGTAATACATTGAGATTCAGACTTGGGATTTTGAAATTCCTTCAATAAATCCCTTTTAATCTCCATCAAAGACCTCATATGTCATGTCGGCACAATGTCCTTTTACATCATGTACCACATCAAGGATCTATCCCTCAATGTGGTTTCCAGCTGTGTGATCTTTGTTGCTTCGTCTATGATCCTCTTCATAGACCATATTGTTTTGCACATGAACCAATGTTGTCATGTGTCATCTTTACCCATTCCATGGAACATGAGTAGCCTCAAGGTATTATCTTGATTTTCCATCGTTGCTCTCAAACCAACTCCTCTGATCTAACTGTTGATTTTCAAACTCCTTGCTACTAATACCCCTCTTGGTGAAGTGGCACTAGCTTTGCCTTTTTCTTCACTCACCTCTTCTCTTTTGTCTTCTTCTACTCTTTCTCCTACTCCAATCGCTTCACTATCTGTTGTTATTTCTTCTTGATTACAAACATGCAAG
>JASDQU010309421.1:69627-79814 GCA_032191745.1 Picea mariana
AGGTCGAATGGATGGAAAGCCAAATTTTTTGAATACTTCTTTCATATTATTAGGGTTTGTTGACCACCTATTTCGACTAGGGGTCAATTTCATGTACCATAAAGCTATGTACCTTGCGGTACAACATATTTTGAAGACGTATGGCTCAGCAGGGCAATTTTTCCCCCAGCACATATTTCTATGTACTCAGAATGTTCGCTCCTCTACGTGGGATAATAATGTAATATGTTAGCATGGGTAAATTTTTAGTTATTTTACTATGACTTTATCATTAGGGAAGTCCTTTCATCAAGTGTTTTTTTCTCAGGTAATTAATCTCGCCTACCAGGCAATTTTAATTATCCTTGAGTTTTTCACTTACAAAATCCTCCAAAGTGATGAAAGGTGTTCTAATTATCGATCCCAAGGGGTAAATAATATTTATAAATTTTTTAAATGAACATTCTAGACATATCCTAGAGTCTTTCATAATTCCATTAAGTTTTGATAGGATTTTTTAATAATTAAAATTTCTGTAAACTGGGATTTTTTAATTATTTTTTGATGTAAAATGTAAAATTTTGGTCCTTGGGGATTTTGTATAGGGGTGTGGGTATTCAAATAAAATTTCACATGATCCCATACACCCTTGGACCAAGTTTGATCTCAATTGGAAAAAAAATTCTAGGTCATTGTCCATGAGGAGTCGAAGTCAGTCAAAAGTCAGCATTTAATTGGCTAAGGTAAAAAAACCAAATTTTGTAAAAGTGACTAAAGTCATGAGATAAAGTGGATAAATAATTCCTAATGTATTTCCTAATTTGGAAAAATGAAAATCCACTTAGAATACCCCCCCATGCTAAGCCAACAACCATAAGTGTTGTCTCCCTAGTGAAAAGTGTGCCCCCTTGCTCATGAACTTAACGGAAAATAAAAATTAAAGTGAGTCAGGTGCAAAAACCTTAATTGAACCTCTCCTTGAGCCTAAATTCATGTTTTTTTAAAGGTAAAGGGGTTTTCCCCATTCCCATGTCACCCCTCAAACCCTAACTTGTGTCAAAACCCTAAAAGTGCTCCCTCCTTGACTTTGTCTATCTCTCTTGGATGTGTAACACTTGTAATTCATCCAAGAGGGGTTTCTCCCCTCTCCCTCATATAAAATAAAGTCTCCCCCTCCTCATTTGATCATATATTATCACACCAACTCTATTATTCCAAAATCCCTCTCTCTCTCATTCTCTCCCATTTTCTCTCATGATTCTTGGTGCCATTGGGCAATCTTTTCTTGGTTAATAAAATAGGAGATTTGGAGGATCTCTTATGTCTCTTGGAGTATTCTTGGAGCCATTATATGGTTTTGTTTATGAGGTAGTATTGCTGCAATTATTTTGTTGTATTTCCTTACTTGCATTATTTCACTTGGAGACCCAAGCAAAGTATTTTTCTTGGGATATATTAGTAGTAGCATTACTATTAATCTTTGTGGGTTGTTTCTAGTAGGTTTGGAAAGTATTTTGCAAGCTATTATTATATACTTAGCTTATTCTTATATCTTGTAGCAAGGATTTACAAAATCTACAGGTTACCAAAGGCTTGGAGGAGTGGATTTCAGATCTGTAAATTCATTTTTTCAGCCATCTAAGCTTCTTACATTTTCTGTTTTCATTTTCAGCCTTATATCTATCAATTTCTAGCATTATTCTCATCTAAAATTGCAATCTGACCTCTCTTTTTATGTTCATATTTTTATAAAATAATTTATGTATATTTTTATATCATAAAACAATTTGTCTCAAGTTATTTTTAGTAATTTCCAGCAAGAATAGCTTGTTGTTTTTTGCATATTTTTGCAGGTTTAAGGAGAATTTTTGCATATTTTTTGTTCCCAAAAGACTTAAGGAAGCATCCGAGAGTTTTGGTTCCAAACCCTCTTCTCTAATTCACTTTCTAAGCATTGTAAGCAGCCCAAGAGAGTCTCTTGGGCTTGCATTCTTTATCTCATTTTCCAAATCTAAAATCTGTAAATAAGTTTTAGTGTTTTCCCATACCTTGCATAGTGATTAGCTTTGTCATCCATGCAATATCGTGAAGGATGGATTAAAATTTAATTTTATGTTTTGTTTTTATTTACCCACCTTGGCCAAAACTGGTAGGATTTTCCTCCATGTTGTGCCATAGTTGTGAGGTTGTTATTTTAATTTCAAGTCATTTGATTTATTTAATTTTGCCCACACCTTGCATAGTGTTTGTCTTTTCCATCCATGCAACATCGTGAAGGCTAGTTTAAGTTTCAACTTATTTGCAAAGTAATAAAATTGGTGCCTTGTATTCCCTCCCCTTTCCACTTGATGGATCTTGGGTAACTAAGAAAGGGCAAAGGATTGAGTGGCTAGATTAATTAGGCACCCAATTTATTATTACTTCTACCACCAAAAGGGGTGACTTGGGAGGCTAGAAGGGGTTGAATCCGGGGAAGGCTTCACGGCACTACGTGTCCTCCTTGTTGGTAGAAGTAATAATAAATTGGGTGCCTAATTAATCTAGCCACTCAATCCTTTGCCCTTTCTTAGTTACCCAAGATCCATCAAGTGGAAAGGGGAGGGAATACAAGKCACCCMWTTTRKTRKTASWWSTAMYAMYAAAWKGGGTGMCTTGTATTCCCTCCCCTTTCCACTTGATGGATCTTGGGTAACTAAGAAAGGGCAAAGGATTGAGTGGCTAGATTAATTAGGCACCCAATTTATTATTACTTCTACCACCAAAAGGGGTGACTTGGGAGGCTAGAAGGGGTTGAATCCGGGGAAGGCTTCACGGCACTACGTGTCCTCCTTGTTGATCACCCAGGCATTCTGAATTTGACCTTTAGAGTTAGGGAATAACCTTGTGTGTTCTTCTTATTGAGTACCCAGCACTTCCTTTTGGTTGAACGGATAAGAATTAGGGGTAGTCACTTAGTGTAGGCTTGCATATTTCACACTTAATATCCCCTTTAATTCAAGAGAGACCTAAAACTTGTTAAAATCAACCTACACATTCTTTCACAACATTTACTTTCCAAGTTCGCAATTTACTTCTCAAGCAATTTACTTTTCAGCAAATTCCTTTCATGTGAATACTTGTTTCAAAGCATTATTTATTTTATGTATTCTTTATTTATTTGAACATAATTGATCTAAATGTAAAGTTATTTCTCATACTTTTTTATAACATTGTTTCATTCTTATATAATTGTATTTTTTTGTATATCTCATTATATCAATTTTGGGGTAATCTTTAGGCACTGATCTAATTGTTGATTTACAAATAAAGTGTTCACTTGTCATTAAAGGAATTGCACATTTGCATTTGCTTCATGTCATTGGGTTGGGTTTTCTTAATTAACAACTAAACTAACTCCTAGAAATTAAATAAATTTTCACATAGTTTAATAGGGTCTACCCCCCTTAGCTTCCTTAGGAGTGAGCCTAGACGGAAGGAGTCCAGATTGAGGTGATAGTGGGTATGGATTCATGTTTGTGCCTCCAAGGACACACTAAGTGGGTTGGAGACTTCTCCATGATTGTAGGTGTGTATAAGGACGGCAACATTGTTGATATACTTAGGGTAATGAAAGAGATCTACTTTTCTATTGAATGTTTGACAAGCATAAACTCAACTTTTATTGACACTATCCCATGCAATGTATCTATGGAGATAATGGGGGGTCGAAGGGCCCATAATGATAATATTGGAGGTCATTCAATGTAAGGTGGATTAGGTCCACTATATTATTAAATAATGTCCACTATGGTAGTTAGATATATTATTGTGAACATAATAAATGTGAGAAGGATTTCTAGAAGTTTCATTATCTAGAATGTTCTTAGGTGGTATAATATAAGGAAGGGATGAGCAATGTAATGAGCATAGTGAAGAATAGTGTTATTGTAGCAAGCAAGTGTTTCTTGGGAGTGAAAGGGGATGGAATATAGTGTATATTGGGAGGTAATTGGGAGGGGGGCGCGAAGGGCCCATATTGATGATAATGGAGGTCATTCAATGTAAGGTGGACTAGGTCCACTATATTATTAAATAAGGCCCAGTATGGTAATTAGATATATTATAGTAGTGTGAACATAATAAATGCGAGAATGATTTCTAGAAGGCTCCTTCTCTAGAATGTTCTTAGGTAGTATTATATAAGAAAGGGATGAGCAATGTAATGGCATGGTGAAGAACAATGTTACTGTAGCAAGCAAATATTGCTTTGGAGTACATTCCTTCCATAAATAATAATATATGGTGTTACCCCACCTCAAGGGTTTTGTCTAGTTATTGTGTTCAATATTTTGGTGAATCATTTGAGTTATTTTTTAAGTTATATTTTTAGATTTGTTGTGGAACATAACATTTGGTATTAGAGTTCTTTCTTGTACCAAAGAAAGGAAAAAAAAAATGTTCTTTTACACAATTTTTCTTAAAAAAGTGGGGGGTGGTAACTCAATTCTAAAACTTTTTTAGCATAATTCCTCTCGGGAAAACACTTAATTTCAAAAAAAAAAAATCGTCCAAAATGGAGTCCAAGGAGTAAAGTTATCGGCATTTTAAATTCGACAATTTTTTAGGGTTTTTACTGGAAAAGATGATGGCCCTAGTATTGAAGAATATATACAAAATTAAAAGGCATCATGGAAAGAGCAGTGAAAAATTTGTCTACATTATGGCTTCAAAAAAGATGCTCGCATATGGTGGAACTCATTTAATTATAATGAGTTAATGGCACTTTCTGATGAAGCATATGAAAAATTAAGTTTAGACATGTGGTCTCATGCAAAGTGTGAGGATAAAGAAAGAAACCAGGGTTTGTTTTCATGTGGCAACTCTATATTACATGTTCATGGTTGTATTCATAAAGAAAATGTCATTGTTTCTATTAACCCTAGTTGCCAGCAAAATTTTATCAATGTTCAGTTGGTTAATAGATTGCAAGTTCTAGCAAAGAATATTCAAAACACGCACGTTTCGGGTGAAAATGTTCAATTTTTAAAGATTTGAAGATCACCATGGATAACTATGTGTTGCATTCTAATTTTTGTGTCATTGATATGAATGACGTGGATGTTATTCTTGGATATCCTTTGATGGAAGCAATTGGTAATTTTAATATTAATGTGGAAAATAAGTTTGTGGAACTTTGGTAGAAGAAAAATAAAGTTACATTGCAGGATGTTTCTCTTAGTAAGAAATAAGGGCCCACAAGGAAAAACAAAGAAGTTATTGCAGAATCCAAAGTTGCATCAAAGGCAAAGTCTACAGAAGGACATGAAGTAAATCCCCATGAAGGACACAATAAAAAATCTAAGGAGATCATTGACTCAAAGGAACACCATATTGTAGAGTTGAAGAAAAAATGACCAACTCCTAAAGTTGTTGTATATCGCCATCCACACCATATAGAGAAACAACAATCATCAAGGCAAGGGTGTGCACATCAACATGCTTATGGACCAGTAGGGCACCAGAAAGGAAACCAATCAAGAGGTGCATGGAGAAATACCAACACTACAAGATGATATTATAATAGAGAAACAATACCATGGCACCAAAGGTGTGATCAAGATCAAGATCAGGGTGGCAAGACAATAGTTGGACATCATGTTCATATTCCGTTAGGATGGATGGATTCACGTACTTGGTACCAGTTGGTCATATTGTGTGGTTTCTTCTCATGTTTCAAGGACGAAAAAATTGAATGGGGATAGAATGTAGTGTAGATAGGTAGGTAATGAGGGGGCGAAGGGCCCATAGTGATAATAGTGGAGGCCATTCAATGTAAGGTGGAATAGGTCCACTATATTATTAAATAAGGCCCACTACGGTAGTTAGATATATTAGTGTGAACATAATAAATGTGAGAAGGATTTCTAGAAGGTTCCTTCTCTAGAAAGTTCTTACGTAGTATTATAGAAGGAAGGGATGAACAATGTAATGAAAATAGTGAAGAATATTGTTATTGTAGAAAAGAAGTGTTGATTGGGAGTGCATTCCTTCCATAAGGAATAATAAATGGTGTTAGCCTACCTCAAGGGTTTTGTCTATTTCTTGTGTTCAATATTTTATGTGAATGATTTGAGTTATTTATAAAGTTATATTTACAGATTTATTGTGGAACATAACATATCGATTGTCCTTCAACCTTTGATAATTTTAGGCCTATTGCTCTATGTAATTGCCTATATAAAATCATGGCAAAGATTATTGGTGTTCATCTCAAACTGATCCTTTCCAATATCATAATGAATGAGCAGTTTAATTTTCTTCAAGGTTGGATTATTCACAAATTTATTGGCTTAGTGCAAGAATTCCTACACATAATCAAAACTCAAAACCGCCCAATCTTGGTCTTTAAAATAGACCTGTAAAAAGCTTATGATAGAGTCTATTGGCTCTATCTTCTGCTCCTTCTCCTACGTATTGGTTTTGATCTTCAATTGGTTAAATGGATGATGAACTGCGTGACAATGATTTCCTTTACAATTCTTATAAATGGAGTAGGTTCACCTTTTTTCAAACCGACTCGAGGGTTATGGAAAAGTTGTCCATTATCACCATACCTTTCCTCCTAGTTGCAGATGATCTTAGTCATTTGATAGCATAGGCCAAAAGAATACATAATTTCAATGGGCTAAAAGTGGGGTGACATAAACGTCTTTCTCACCTACTTTTTGTGGATGATATCCTTATTTTTTGTCTCTCTGTGGAATCCGAAGGCCGAATTTTATAAAAAATATTGAATATTTTTTGTGATGCTATAGGTATGGTAATTAATCTTTCAAAGTCAACTATCTTTTTCCCAGGTGTAGAGGAGGACAATCATCAATTGTTAACCAATTTGTTCAATTTCCCTTCCCTTGAGATGGAGGATGGCCTCAAATACCTCGGATATGTTTTAAAGCCTAATAATTATGGGTTAAATTAATGTAGATGGTTTTTTACCAAGATAGAGAGGTGCATTAATTTATAGTGTAACAGATGGATCTCCCATGGGGGTCATTTTGTTCTTATCAATTCTATAATAGAAGCCATCCTTGTGTATTGGCATATTCTGTCAAAAATCCCAAAAGGTATCCTCGATAGGTTTTGAAATATTTGTTTCAATTACATGTGGAAGGGTAGCACCGAATACCTGGGTTCACACTTGGTAAGTTTGAAATGTTTGTCTAAGCATAAGCATCTTGGAGGTAGGGATTAAAGGATACTTTTGTTTTTGGTCATGCTCTGGACACAAAATTTTTGTGGGTCTTCCTGACTTTAGACAGACTGTGGTGACGAATTTTAGTTAATAAATATATAACACCCGATATTATTATATATTGGATTCACGGGAAAAACAATTCTACTCTCAATGCGTCTCATCAGTGGTGATCCACTTCGCAAGATTTCCCCATTATAGAACATTTCTTGGCTTGGAAAGTTGGATCAAGTTCTTAGGTGGGAGTTGGAATAGATGTTGTTGTGGGTTGTGGAGAGGGTATCCTCTTTCCAGAGGAACTTGTGATCTATCTCTGGGAGACTCGGCATTGCATGCTCAATCGAGTGAGTGACCTTGCTAGCTCGTCCATATGGCATCAAGGTTGGTTATCAATGAAGGCTTTGGCTATAAATGATCAATGGTGTCATTCTTGGAATTTATTCATTTATCAATTAAGGAAGGCACATATACACATTACAAATGTCAAGGATGAGTTGGCATGGATATTTAACAAGATGGGAGGATTGTATTTAGAAAAAATCAGGTACCAGTCTAAGTTGAACAAGGACAATAATTTCCCACTCTGGTGGAAAAGGAAACTATGGAAGTTATGAGGACCACAAAAAAGTATTATATTCATCTAGCTTGTGCTCAAAGAATGAATTATAACTTGGGATAGGATGCAGACTGTAGGAAATAAGGGGCCAAGTTTTGTCTTCCTTTGCAAACTTTCGATTGAATTAAATTCACATCTCTTTCTAGAATGTTCATTTACTCGCCAAGTCTAGATGGAAATTGAGAATAAGTTGGGCATGCCCTTGCTATGGGATAAACCTACCTTGATAGATTGTTTTCATGATTTTTTTTCATGAACCCTATTGAAGGAATTCATGATTATTTCAATATTGGTTACATGGGGTATTTGGTTGTCTAGAAATTCTAGTATTTTTGAAGAAAAATGTATCCCCTCTTTTCAGGTTTCGCAACAAGTTTTGGGCAGGTTGTCGCATGATACGATCACTTTGAAATTCAAAAATCCTAGGGTGCTCTACTCTATGGACATAGACAAGAGTGTTGCTTGGAGTTATTTTTACGGGGCATGTCAAGGCCCGGCTAGAAAATGTGGCTTGGGTTGTGTACTATACATTTCATATTATCTTTATATTATTGGTAAGGCTTCCTTGGGTAAGGGAACAAGTAATCAAGGTGAGTTAAATGCCTTATATGGGATTCTCATGTGTGCAACAATTTGAAATGTGCATGAGTTGCAGGTCCTCAGTGACTCTAAGTTGGTTATTGACTAGATGAAGGAGGAAGCTCAGTTTGAAAATATGGCTCTTGCACAACTTGGTCAACGATTGAAAGTAATCTCAACTATTTTCTATCTGATAAATTTCAAACATACTCATAGAAAATTCAACACTCTTGCATATTCTTTGTCTAAAGATGCTCTATTGTTACTTCAAAACCAAGTAATAGTTGAGGAATTCCTTGATGAAGAGCTAATATTCGGAAGAGATTGTTTATTTCATGATTTTTAAGGTAGTTTTGACTGTTGAGATATATTTCTCTGTACATTTTTTTGACTTGCAGCTCAGTTTCGATGTAGGATTGAAAGTATAGTTTTGTGCTCCTTTGTGGATATAGGATTTTCGGCCTTTATGGCAATCACTAAGGTTATTTTTGAGCAAGCTCTATAGCTTCCTTGATATAATAGTGCCACAATGCCTTTGGATTGTATATTCTCTTTTGTGAAATAGAAGCGACATTTTTTTCAAGGAAAATAAAAATTATATATATAGTGATAAGTATATATGGTTTTAGTCATGGTGTGTTGATATTAAGCTAGCTGGAAAAATGTGGGCTAGGATCAAGTTGCTTTTAATATGTTGTAAATAATTATATTGTATGTGTTATAATTCGGTGTGATGTTGCAAAGCACAACCGACACACACATGGATACTGCAAAAATTAATTCAACGTGAAAAATCCTAATCATGAACATAATAAAAAACACTAAAATGACTACATTACTAAATTAATTCAATTACATATAAGACTTAAGAAATACTACTAACTGATATTCACATAGTTGTATCTAGTCATATATCTTTATCCTTGATCTATATCAGTAGTTTAGGTTGGTCATTTACAGTTGTGTCACTTAAAATTGTTCAAATTTGCTAGTATTTAGCTTATAAAAAGTGTTATGACTAACTTTTTTGGTCATGTAGTCACAAATTTGTCATTTTGTACTAGTGTAAACATTGAAATCATGTGAACACAATATGGTAAACTGAACTACAAGATGATACAAAGGTAAATTCCTTCCTATATATTGTAGAAGTAGTAATGAGGCAATTCAAAAATCTATTTAAAGACCCTGATGAGGCAAACATATGAGAGGTTACGAAGGTTGTAAGCTCATTTCCAAGACACATCGGTGATCGAATGAACAAGGATTTGGAAACAAAGGCGACAAAAGAGGATCTTAAAGCAATTTTAAACTCATTCAAGAAGGCAAAGAACCCTAGTTTGGATGGATGGATTGTTGATTTTTTTGGGGGGGTTTATGGTTTTATAGAATAGGAGATGCGGAGAATAGTGGAAAAATCAAGGGTATCTGGTAAGATACTAGGCACACACAATTCTACTTTCATATCTCCCTTTCCCAAAAAGAATGAGATAAGGTCTTTCGATGACTACAAACACATCTCTCTATGCAACATGGTTTACAAGATTACAAAAAAAAAATATCCAATAGATTGAAACCTTATATATTGGGTTTCATTTCAAGAGAGCATTTTGGGTTCTTGTTTAATATGAAAACCCGTGATGTAGTGGAGACAACTCAAAAAGGTATGCACTCTATAAAGTTAGGGAAAAGGCCAACAATTGTCCTGAAAATTGATCTTACAAAATCCTATGACAGGGTAAGTTGGTTGTACATGAGGCTTATTATGATGCAAATTGGAAT
>JASDQU010309422.1:0-34915 GCA_032191745.1 Picea mariana
TCTTTTACAACCATTATCCATCCCAAGTCAGCGTTGGGAGGAGGTTTCCATGGATTTCATCACAGGGTTACCAAATTCTGAAGGAAAGAGTGTCATCATGGTGATTGTTAATAGACTGACCAAGTATGCACACTTTTGTGCACTCTCTCATCCCTTCAAAACTAGTATAGTTGCCACCGCATTCATGGAGACAGTTCAAAAGCTACATGGCAGCCCAAGGATTATTGTAAGTGACATAGATCCCATCTTCACTGGACATTTTTGGACAGAATTATTTTCTTGTTTGGGTACTCAATTGGCTCATAGGTCATCCTATCATCCTCAATCTGATGGACAAACCGAGATAGTGAACAAATGTCTGGAAGGATACCTTCGTTGCTTTGTCTCTAATAAACAAACACAATGGTTCAAATGGTTACCCTTGGCAGAATGGTGGTATAACACTTCCTTTCATACTGCAAAAAAAATGACACCATTTATGGCACTTTATGGATACCACCCTCCTTCCATCACTTATTTTCTAAAAGAAAAATCTAAGGTTCAAGAAGTGGAAGATCACATCGAGAATCAACAACAAGTTCTCCAAATCTTAAAGGACAACCTGACCATGGCACAAAATCGCATGAAACAACAAGCAGATCAATATCGTAGTGAAAGAAGTTCTGAAGTAGGGGATTGGGTATTTTTAAGACTACAACCATACAAACAAATGTCCCTCAAGCAAGCCAAGAAGGATAATAAATTATCACCAAAGTACTATGGCCCTTATAAGGTATTGCAAAAGATTGGTACTATGGCATACAAATTGGAGCTGCCTGCATATTCATGAGTACACCCAATTTTCCATGTTTCATGCTTAAAGAAGGTTATAGGCGACAAGATCCCAGTTCAAACTATATTGCCAGAACTTGACGAGGAAGGAAAAATCATATTAGATCCTGAAGCCATCACTGACACAAGAATTTGCCAACTGAGGAATAGATCCATTTCAGAGTATCTCATTAAATGGAGGAAACTACTGGTTGAAGATTCCACTTGGGAAGATGAGTCTTTTATACAGAAGCATCCAGAGTTACTCAAGCATTGCGGACAACACTTGTATCAAGGGGAGGGGCATGTTAATCCCTAATATTGGCTCATTAACCCTTAATTGGGGCATATTAGATTAGTAATGTTATTTTATTTATGCTGGCTTTAGGCCATTAGTTGTAATTATACCTCCTAGTCTCCTATATATACCAAGGAGACATTTTCATTTTGAATCATCTTGTACTTGAACATTTAAATGGGGTAAAAGGAGGTTGCCCCCTCGAAGAGGCTTATTATCTGAAATTATCTCTTTTTCAAGGTGTTGAGTACTTTTCCTGAGTTTTTTCTATGCTATATTGATGTTTGGTTCTTAACAGGCACAATACTGGACCTATGCCTCGTCCAAATCCTCCTCTACCTCATCATCTGCCTCTGTATCCATCTTGATCTCCTCACGGTGCATTGTACTGAGGTACCTGATTGTACTACACGGGGTTATACTGTGGTTGTGCATTGTTGTATTGCGGATACACATTATTATACTGTTGTTGTACATTGTTATATGGTGGTGGTACTTGGTTGAACTGAGGTGCATCTTGTCCTGCCATCATTTCTAATTGCACCCTATAAGTATATGAAATCATTTCTCTCATAAGCTCCATCGTCCTACAATCTTTACCACCATGAACCACTGACTTGCAAAAATTGCAGTATGATCTTTTGGGTACTATCTTATACTTCTGCATCATTGGAAAATGATATGTACCATGCCCATGTGTTTTACAAATCTCACACTATGGTCCTACTATTCTAAAAGGGTTTGGTACTCATGTTTCCATGTACTGCGCGAAAGTTGGACATTCATTATTATGGTGTCCTTCTGTCCTGCATGTGGTACACCAAACAACTTATTTTTTCTCTTTGCCCTTATTCTTGTTAAGCCTAAATGTTAGGTTTTTTAGATCCTCCTTAAGCTCCTCTATTGTTGGATCTATCTTCTGATATTGGTTCTCTTCCAGTTGTAATGTCTATTGCAGAGCCTCTGCCTGAGTTTGGAACTTCTGTTGTCTTAATGGGTATTTCAAATGTGGTAACAATGAGTTCACAAATAAGTGTCTATGTTGCATGTCAGTCATGGAATATTTAAACTTACCTTTTATATGATTAAACCTCTGATCAATATCCCAAACATAATCACTTGGTTTTTTCCTGATTTCAATCATCTCATTCATGTACTAATCTTCCAATCTAGGCTTACGAAATTCATTTATCAATAGTTTTTTCACGTCTGCAATAGTCCTTGTTATTCCCGGTGGACTGTTTACATCTAGGCTCATGTACCAATCCAGTGCATAGTCTCTCGGGGTGATAGATAATTGCACAAGTTTTGTATCCTTGTCTGTGATCTAATTTTATTCCCATATATTCTCATAGATGAATAAGTTCTTTTTAGGGTCCTTTGATGCCTCTCCCTAAAATTTTGTTAACCTGATCATCAGATCATGTCCTGCCATTTTGAACTATGTTGAACTACTACCTCTGCGTGGTGTAGATATTTGACTATTACTTCCTGAACTTGCTCCCCTAGTTGATGCTCCTTGACTAGATCCTTGTCCTTTCATTCTTCTTCCACTAAAATTCAACTATCTAGATGTTGGTGTACTTTTTGGTGTACTAGTCACACATGGGGTTATAGGTTCCACATTGACGTTGATATGGGTTGGAGTTATTCCTTCTATTCATGTCCTTGGACCTCCTATTTTCCTTTCATATGTTGTTTGTATCATTTACTCAATCTGCTCCAAGCCCGAATATCCTCTAGCTCTTCCTCGTCACTTTCCATGCCCTCTCTATCAACTATGGCTCTCTTCTTGTTATTCATCTTATATTGGTAGGGTACTCCACTGCACATATTTCCAGTTGTTTCCATTATCTCCTTTATTTGTTCTTCCTCCATCATGATTGGGTCCTTGTCCTCCTTCTTCTTTCCCTTATCCATTTCTTCCTCCATTTCTCCACCTCTTGTCAGTGATTCCCCCATACATGCAGGGAAGTTTAATTGTCTGATTCCATGATCATCACACCTTTGTTATATATTAAAATATTGATTGAAGTATACAACGATATGATATACCTACCTCTGGTTCCTTTTAGAAAATACTTCTCTGTTGTGCTTTAAGAATTCATGGTATCTACTACAAATTCAGTGATAAACCCTACAACAATACTTTCTAACCATAAATCTATTTCGCGTGTAAATTTGTTCTTAACTTGTTGTAACTGGGCATTCTCCACAAGATTCCACTCCAGCTATCTGATTTGATTTGTTGGGTGGTTTTCTTTTAACCTCAAAAGCCACTCCTACAAAAAATGGGGAAAATCACATAAAATTACCTCATGCAGGTCACTAAACACGTATTTGTCCATGTATTTGCACATTGTTAAATTAGTGTTTCTTTTGTCCTTCTACGCAAACTCAAGTTCCTTTGTTTTCAACCATATTTCAATCTCCAACCTTGTTGGATTCCATTTCCTGAACATCCCCTTATATACTTCCATTCTCTACGCGATTCTTCCATGGATCTTGTCCCCTCAATCCTATGCAGTTCCAGTTGGCAAAGGAACAATTTTTTGGGTTAAATCTCACTTCTACTCTTGGTTTGAACCAGGTTCATATCTAATCAGGGTTCCAACAAAACCATCTAAAACTATAGTCCCTCTTGGAAAACCAGAGGGAAACAAAACATACATAGTGTAATATGGAGTCTCATCCGAGATAGCTTTATGGGTGACTGCAATGTTCAAGTGCTTGCAGTTTAGGAATGAGTGGGGATCTGAGAATATATTTCATCTTCTTCATGCATTAATCTAATTATTCATTCAATATCTCTAGGATTCATTCATCTTTAGGCTAATGCATGCATTCTACTATACATATTTAATCATCCATTCATAAAATAACCATTGACATAAATTAAACATGCAAAAAACATTGCATAGGACATAAGTTTTATCATGGTTCACCCCGTCCTAGGTTGCATCAACAAGGATTTGGCTTCTCTTCTCTTTTATTTAGTCAGCTACAAAATATGGCGTAGCGGCTATTACATCTTCCATCATACAATCCTAATGAGGTCAAGGAAACTCTGTGAGGAGGACTAGATCACACCAAGCTCCTCAACTTTTGATCTAACCCTCAAGATCTACCTTACTCGACTCTTCTACAACTCAACAAATTTTTCCTTCTAAAAAACCAGAACTTAAAACTTGAACAACTCAACCCTGACCTAAACCTCCTAGGTTCTTATTTATACTATTTTACAAGCTTATAGCTATTACAATTTACAAAAAACCCTAACCCTAACATGGTTAGGCTTTCCTGCCTCCTCGCATCTAGCTTTTCCTTCTTGCATGCTACTTTTCCTCATGCATGTTTTTTTTTTATGCCAATTGTTTTTCTCAAAAATTAGGTCTTTCCTTACAAAAATAGGTCTTTCCTTAGAATAGGCCTATGCCCAACACACACCTTTAGATGGGAGCCATGACACACACCCCCGGGTAGCCACACAACTAGGCTCTGGAGGTGGTGACAGAGATTATCATGATGATGTGTATTATATAGTTGCATTTCCTGGAGCGAGACATGTTACCAACATGAAGACCCTTCCTTGCACATTTATGGTCAACGAGGAAGGACTTACATTAAATAAAATAGGACTTCCAGGTAGTTTTTAATATTTTAATTGTTTCATGTTGTCTATTTCAAGCATAGAACATGTATATTATTATTTTTAAATTAATGATCATACCTTTTTGCATATAGGAAACAACCATTTTTATAGGAACTTAGAGACCAAGACATTATTGATTTTTGGGCCAAACTTACACATCAAGTGGAATTCCCAAAATTCAAACCTTAAAAAAGAACTTATGGATTATCTTGAAGGCCTCTTTGGAGTAGATACCTTCAATAAAAAGTGACCACCTCCTTAGATGGCCAATATTTAAAATCTATGCACGAGGTGTATAGGGTTTACTTGAAAAATAACCCTAGGTATCAGAATCCTCCCGCAGTTACAAAGAGGGAGTGGAAGGTGCTCATTGAGGATGCAAAGGAAAATAATTTGAGAAAATAAGGGAAAACACCAACTGGTACCCCAAGGTAAATTACATTTTGAATTCAATACCTTTAATTTTCTTTAGATCTATATGCCAAAAATAAAGAAAATCAATAGTATATTGATAGTGGCTGCTCCAAGTACATGATAGGAGACAAGAGTAAATTTGAATTCCCAACTTAAGAAAAATGTGGTAATGTTACCTTTGGAAACAATGCTCTAGCTAGAATTAGAGGAAAATTAATTGTTGTACTAGTTGAAGATAAGAAGGGAAAGACCAAAGCACAAAATGTGTTATATGTAGATGGTCTAAAACATAACTTATTGAGTGTAATTCAAATGTGTGACCAAGGACACACTATTTCTTTCAGTCAAAAGGTTGTAAAGTAATGGATGCAAATACATGGAAGACTTTTGTAAAGGAAGTTATAACTTCAAGGAATGTGTATGTTCTAGAGTAAGGAAAAGAAAAATGTTGTATCGGTAAAATTTATGAGAGATGGATTTGATACAAAAGGCTAGGTCATCTTAGTTTTGATCAGCTTGTTAAGCTAGGAAGAAAGAATGTTGTACAAGATATGCCTAAAATTTCCAAACCTGAGAACATTGTATGCAAGTCATGTTAATTTGGAAAGCAGTCAAGAGTTCAATTCAAGGAAAGAAACACTCCACCAATCGACCTCTTGATCCGATTCATATATATCTCTATGGCCCCACTAGTAAAAAATCACCTCAAGGTGACAGATATTTCATTTTGTTGATTGATGACTATACTAGAATGACTTGGGTTGGATTGTTGAAGCATAAATATGAGGCTTTTGAAAAATTTAAAATCTTCAAAGAACAGGTTGAAAATGAAATGGACTTCAAAATAAAGTTCTTAAGATTAGACATAGGAGGAGAATTCACATCTAATGAATTCAACAGCTATTGTGAAAATCATGGGATCAAGAGATAGTTTTCTATTGCCAGAACTCCTCGACATAATGGAGTAGTAGAGAGGATGAACAAAATAGTTCAGGAAATGGCCAGGTTCATGCTTGATGAATAAGAAGTACCAAAAATATTTTGGGGATAAGCTATTGAAATTGTTTTTAAAATTATCAATAAAGCACACATAAGAGTAAACAATTATAAAACCCCTTATGAGCTATGGAATGGCATACTTGCATCAATAAATCACTTCAAAATATTTGGAAGCAAATGCTACATTAAAAAAAATGAAGACAATTTAGGTAAGTTTGATTTTAGAGATGATGAAGGTATCGTTTTAGGATAATCCTCTAGAAGTAAAGGACACAATCACTACAAAAAAATACTCCATAAAATAATTGAGATCGTAGATGTAAAATTATATGAGGGACCACTTCATCCAGTGAGACATCAACACTACAATGATTCATTTTATAAACCAATCAGAAATGATCTACAAGAATATGGAATGAATGAATACCATGGATAAGAGGATTTCGAGGAAGAAGAGAGAATGGAGACACCCCAACCAAATACCCCATCAAGGTATGTTCAAAAACATCATCCAAATAGTCAAATTCTTGGAAACAAAGAAGCAGGTGTACAAACCATAAGCCTAAACTTGTAAATACATCTAGCTCTACAAATTTTTCATTGTTATCCATGAGTGAACCCCAAAAATTTGTGAAAGAAAGTCAGGATGACCATTGGATCAAATCCTTGAATGAAGAACTAGACCAAATAGAGAAAAACAAGACATGGGATCTTGTTCCAAGACCAAATGACAAGAATGTAATTGGCACTAAATGGGTTTACAGAAACGAGTTAAATGAAGATGGAAAATAGTCAGAAGAGAGGCTAGATTGGTATGCAAAGGGTATGCTCAAGTCGAAGAGTGGAATTTGAAAACAAATTTTCCCTGTTGCAAGAATTGAAGCTATCGTGATGTATTTGTATTTTTCATGCTACAAAAATTCAAAGTCTACTAGATGGGTGTAAAATCAACATTTTTGAATGTTGAACTTGAGGAAGAAGTTTATGTGGAGAAACCATAAGGTTTTTTGCTAACTGACAAAAAGGATTATGTATTTCGATTAAAGAAAGCCCTGCGTGGGCTAAAACAAGCTCCAAGATCTTGGTATTACAAACTCGACAGGTATTTGTACCAACAAGGTTTTAAAAATGAAACAACTGATATAAACTTATACATCAAGGCTGAAGGTAATGACCTGTTAATTATTATGGTATATGTTGATGATATTATTTTTGATAGTAACATTGAAATAATGAGTAAGAATTTTGTAGCTGCAATGCAGTACGAGTTTCCTATGTCCATGTTAGGATAACTCTCCTTCTTTCTTGGTGTACAGATCCATAAATCAGAAAGCAGATTTTTCATTTCTCAAAGTAAATATCTCAAGGAAATATTGAAAATGTTTGGCATGGAAAATGGCACACCAGTTAGCACTCCCATGACTACCAATTGAAAACTAAGAAAATATGATTATGCTCTAGAAATAGATCAAACCATGTACAGGTCCATGATAGGTATTTTACTTTATATCATATCTTCAAAGCCTGAGATCATGCAAGTTGTTGTTTTGGTAGGAAGGTTTTAGTCCAATCCCAAGGAAACTCATGTTCTTGCAATTAAAATAATATTCATTTACTTGCAAAGCACTATTGATTATCGATTGTGGTATCCAACAAACATAGACCTCGTTCTTAGAGCTTATACAGATGCAGAATGGGAAAGAAGTATTGATGATAGAAAAATCACTAGTGGAGGTGCATTCTTCCTTGGAAGTTGTTTAGTATCCTAGTTCAACAATAAACAAACTTCCATTTCCCTTTCTACATATGAAGAAGAGTATATAGCTGCAACATCTTGCTGTACTCAAGTATTATGGATAAATACCAATCTCAAGGATATTCAAGTTCCTTGTGATCAACCCGTTTCCATCATGTGGGACAATACAAGTGTTATTAATCTCTATAAAAATCCTATTCAACACTCTAAACTTAAGAATAAGTATAACTTTCTTAGAGAGAAGGTTCAAGATGAGGTGGTTAAATTGGAATATGTTCCTTCCAAAGAGAAGATCATAGATATATTTACCGAGCCATTACCTAGAGAAAAATTTGAGAACCTCAGAGAAGCATTGGAAGTCCTTCCCACTCCTCATTAAGGCACATAACCTTCATGACAGGTTGGAGGTTATTGAAGGACATGTTTAGCCTCAGGGGGATTAGCACAAGAAATTGAACAACATGAAATAAAAAAATTCATATAGGTGGAATCACTCTCAGGATGTGCATAGTTAGTAGGGAAGATCCCTTTTCCATTGATGTCAAAGGGGGAGAAACATAGAGCTATGACAAAGAGGAACATACAAAAAAGGCGAGTGAATTCCAAAGGAACACATTAACAGGGGGGTGAACTCAACAATAGAGTTTCCATCAATGAAAAAGGGGGAGTTTTTTGAGAAATGTTTTTCATTGATGCAACATGGCACACAAAAAGTATGGTGCAAAGTTGGTGCACATGAAAAGGAAGTGCGCGGAAGGATTAAGGATTCTTTGTTGAGCATATGTTTTCATTGATGTCAACACGACACACATATAGTATGGCACACAATTCTTGCACAAGAAGAGGAAGTACGTGGAAGGATTATTTCTACACAGGGAGAGGAAGTGCATGGAGGATTATTTCTAGTACACTATCACAAATCCACATGAAATGAAAATCCTAGAAGAAATCATGAAAGGTTGAAAACATAAGTGTGTATAAGGATTGAAGGACGAAGGGACCAATTGTGCAAAAGAAATCAAACGATTGATTCTTCTAGGAGTATGCATAGAACATGAGGATGAACTATGATGCAGCTCAGAAGTAAAGTAGACTATGATAAATTATCTTTTCCTTGTTTATAGAGTGAATAAACAGATGAAAAGAGAAGAAAAAGGACATGTAACTATTCAATGAAACTATCAGATTAATTTTTGTAGAGAAAGGTCCAGTTCTGTAATAGAATTTTTAAATTGAATTTAGGATGGCAAGGTGGTGTTAGGGTGAGTGGAATCTCACAAAGGATTGGTTTCTTCACTATCTGTGACATGTTAGTTCATGATAGGATTGGTTTCCTCATTGTTTGTGACATGTTGTTTCCTGAGAGAATTGGTGTCCTCATTTGCATCAGGTTGGTTCTTGAGAGGATTGATATCCTCATTTGTGTTAGGTTGGTTCCTGAGAGGATTGGTGTCCTCATTATCTACAACATATTGGTTCCTGAGAGGATTGGTATCCTTATTTGTGGTGGGTGGGTTTCTGTCAAGATGAATAATTGAAAATTTTAAGTTGGTTCTTGTAGAGCAACATAAAGAAATATGTTATATGGTTTTCCACGTAAAAATTATGGTGTGACGTGTTTTCTGCATTTTGTTTTTTGTTCTTCATGTATTGCTATTTAAGTAAGCACTTCCAAATAATCTTAATTCATTGAAAGGAAAGGAAAGCATAAATCTGATATAATATTGATTCACCCCTCCCTCTCAGTATTATTGTAAATTATAATAGAAAAATGAAGGTAGCAATAAGAAACATGGTGGTGGGGAGATGAAGCCTTGGTGGAGAGAATTAAATGGGAGGGAGAAATGAAGGGTGGTAATGAATCCAAAGGTGATGGGAAAGATAAAAAATACTTTAATATATAAAAATGAATCCCCTATTCCTAGATATGTCATTGAGAATGTTAATCTTTTCTATTTGTAGAACATAATGTGAAGAATCATACGACAATTGTCAAGGGAACATCAATGGATTCCAATAGTCTGGTGGAATAGATCCATTGAAACATTAGGAATTATATGGAGGTAATCCCACAAAAGAAGGATGAAGACACATAGAAAGGGGTTAAGAAATAAGGTGGGAGAAGAAAGAAGGTGGTAGTAAGAAATATGGTGGTAGGGAAAACATGGATGGTGGAGAGAATATAAAACATGAGGAGGAAATGAAGGGTGGTGATGGATCATATATGATCAATAATTTGTGGTGTTATACCACGTGTTGTCCCCTTGGGACACCCCTACCAAAAAAAATGACTTTGGGGGATTCTATGAAGAGTTCTCAACATGGCCCTCTTTTTCCTTATTGAGGTAGGTTCCATTATTTTTTTTCCATTCCTAATGCCTTATATAAACCCTTCTAAGAAAATATTTTTGAAATCATTATCCTTCATTTTCCCCATTTGTGGTGGTGAAACTATGAATCAATGGTCAGATCCCCACTACACATTCTAAGAAAATTCATTACCAAATGGATATAGATGAAGGGAAGGTGTTTTGAGGAAAAGTAGATCAGTTATCATAGTCATCCCCATGAAGGAATATCAATGGTACAAACCCATTTTTGGGAATGTATTTATCAATGGGATACTTTTCCCAAAAATATTGCAAATGGCCTTGATTTTCCCCACTAAGGTAGATCAGTAGTCCAAAGTTGACTCACAATGAAAGGGTCTGTTGAAGGGACACAAACATTTAGAAGTTGTAGATGGTAGAGATCTTCCCTATGATTGAATATTAACAATTTAGGTGCACTCGTAATTGTTAGTGTAAAAGGAGGTCCAAGAGATGGAAGGATTCCTAAATGACCCAGATGTCCCCCATTAGAGAATATCAATGGTTCACAATTTTTCATGATGGTCTTGTTCATTGGGGGTCCAAAATGTGAAAGTTATTGTGAACAATCATGGATACTTCCATGAAACAAGATTGAAAACTCAGATGGGTTTGCAACAGTTAGGACCATTGAAGGCCTAATTGTGTTAAAGAATATTTAGTGATTGAAAATCCTTATGAAAATATGATATAAAATCCATAATATATTGTGTGGAATCAAGAAAAATGGGGGGGGGGGGGATTTAATACTACCATGAATGAACAATGATTTCCCAAATGGATAAGATCAATGACTTAGGTGGCTCCACTAGGTTTTAAGGGGATTCAAAGGAAAAAGGAATGTAGAATCATGAACAATCGATATTTCACCTGCAAAAGTAGATTGAAAAGCTATAAGAAATTGACGTCCCCCTTCGTAGTGTAAAATTTTATGGTTCTACTAAAGGGGATCGATGGTGGGGGTCACAATCATGAACCAAGATAAATAGATCACATTTAATCCATATTCTATTCATCTCCATGGAATCAGAATAATCCAATTGTATGAAGATTCACCCCAGTGGTCCCATCACCAAATCTTCCTGGTAAATAAGATCATGCCCTGAGTCTAGACCCATTAAGTGAATGGAAACTATTATACACATGTTTCATTTAGTTGTTCTTTCAGATTCAATACCTATTTGTCATAGTGATTTCCACCATAAAATTTGAGTTATAAGTGTTCATTTTCCATTTATATCAAAACTTGAAGGAAAATAAAACTATAGAAAATACTTAAGGCTTGACATATATATAATACACTAATAGAATTTGATACTTCTTCCCACATTCAAACCAACTACCTCTTCCACCATTTGGGTATGAGAATGTTTTCTAGATTAGTCATTCTAGTAGCTCTACTCAACCATTTGTTTTCTCCAAGTGATATAAAGAAACCATTCCCAAAGCTAAGAAAACCTCTTCAGATAAGTCTTATACTAGGTCTTTCAGTCATTTCTTAGATATGATTGATGTATCCTCTTCTTTTTTATCCCTTTTTATGGAAAACATTTCTAAGATAGCTTCCCCTACTCTTTAGTACTCTACCTCCCACGAACTAATAGGATATACCTTTGGATAATTCATGTAGAAATGGGAAGGAAAATTTTACCTATCCTAAGGTCTAGCTCAACAATTTCTCCTTAAAGCCAATCCTTTTCCTAAGTTGGTCAATTTATATGTTGGAAATTTTGACCCTGCAACTTCCTCGGTCATGTTTGTATACCATATCTAATTTTTTTTCCTGATAATTTCCAAATCCATCTCCACCATGATGGATACCCTATTTGGTAAAACATTCTTGTCCTAGAATGTTCAAAGAAATAGGTACCTTTCCTTGGCTAAATATCAAAGAAAGGATATAGTGTTGATGGGATATTTCCCCCGTGATTATGGGTCAAAATCACAGCAGATCAAGACTGTATAGAGAAGATAGAAATATTCCCTCCAAGACAAGCACATAAAAACTGAAAAAATAACTACTTTACAAGGATAAGTTAGGGAAGGAAGAGGGATAAAGAGTGCACTTTAAGTCTCTCATTTGATGTTGATCCCACTCCTTTCCCTTGATGAGCTCTAGATCCTTTGTTGGAAGTAACCTACAAAATGGACACAATACCAGAGCTGCTACGAAGGTAGTTACACGATCAAAGGGTATGCATGTCATATATCATATTCAATGTAAAATTATTAAGAAAATACATACAATTAACACATGATAGGAGGGAAAACAAACTCTTATATTAAAACCAAATTAGAAAGGTAAGTTACAACCTTATCTCTCCTTGGTATCGTCTTGAAGCCAATTATCCAAGTTCCTCCAGGAATTCTTCAAGCATCGACTCAGTCACTATACACTTCCTTGGATGTCCCAAATAGGGATAAGGATACACCCAATATCCATTTATATAAGAAAGAGATGATGGAAAAGGATTTTCCAGGAATAAGGGGGTGTTTCTTAGAGGGTTATAGGAAATGGAGTCTTGCTAGATGCTGAAAACATAATCTTGCACCAAGGGAATTCCCTTCTCCTTATTCATCAATGGTGATTTTATATCTTTCCCAAGAGGTTGGGTATTGGTATTCTATTGTGTACATGCATGGGGATGTTGGGGAACAAGACCAAATGAAAAACCCACCCGAAAACACAAAATTATTTTATTTTTTATGATTTTTTAAGGCATCTGCGGGTTGCAAGTTGAAAATTCATAGATGTCTGTGCTTTTCACTAGGGAAATTCGTGGATATGTTAATAAGGCATGTTTTTTAAATGATTTTGGAGAGGTAATTTGGGAAAATGTCTAGAAAGCTTTGGGAAAGGGTTAGGCTATGGCACAAATGCATAGGTGTGGAGTTTTGTGATATAACATATTCCCCCTAATGTGTGAGGTTAGAAGGAAAAAATGATGGCCAAAATACATTATAAACTCTGAGAGGAGAGGATGCATTGAAGTACCCATGAAGGTTCTTGAACAACTGATTCAAGAACGATAATCGTTAGTAAATATCAAACACGAGTTTTGTTTCCCAAGTCAGGCATACCCATGCTTAGGAGTGATATAAGCATGGTCCCCCAAGCAAGTACACTACAGATCCATGGTACATATGAATGTATGAATAATTTCCATGGCCACAAACAATACACAGTGGATCCATGTGATAAATATGAAGTAGCAAGCATGCCCACAAGGAATACATAGTGGATCCATGTCAAAGTAGATCATAGCCATGAATAGATACATAGTGGAGCTATGTCTCAAGACCAAGAAAAGATGATATATGGAACCAAGAGAATGAAAAAGATGATCCTTTGCAAGTAATGATGTTTGTGAGGTCCCACCATATGAGTTGAGAAGGAGCACAAAATATGTGGTGCTCACACTTCACCCAAAGTATTCACAATGATTCGTCATGGTACAAGTCTACACTATGTGAATAGATATGTTGAAGTCAAACAAAGCAAGACATTAGTTGATTACCATTCATTGATGTATACCATTAAAAAATGCGAGACAACCCACCGATGATGATAATGGGAGTCAAGGTACCATGTTACAATCTAACAAGTGTGAATAAATGAGATGGTGTCGAACACCTGGTAGAATCTATCGAGCAGGGGACACTAATGTGTTCTTCCTGTCAATAGCGAGGGAACCTACCACTAATGAATGCAAGCTCCAAGGTACCAACCATAACTCTATATCCCTCTCCCATAGAAATATGTGTCAGGGTCAATGGGAAGAGATCCAATGGAAGGAAGGCATTGAGGCATCCTCCATCAACCAACACGAGGGGTGGTGGATGGAAAAAAATTTGGAACAAATTGGATGAAGATACTAATACTCAGATGATGAGATTGATTTAGGAAGGCCAACTTGCAAGGTTAGAGACTAACTAGAGAATGACCAAATCAGGTTGAAACTTTCCCTTGAACAAAAACATGACACATTATGTGAATTAGGGAGCATGGAATATAAATTGGGATACATTTTTGATATAGGAGGCATCAACAAATGCTCCATATAGTTTGAAGAATAACCAACTGGGGGAGATAAAACTCAAAAACCCAAAAAAGTCTCCTAAAGCCATACTAGACCCAAAATGATGACATAGTGACTCAAGATTGTGCTTTGTTCAAGGGTGAAAAAACTATTGCCAATAAAAAGAGATAGACACCCCCCCCCCATTTTTTTTGTTTTTTTCATATTATTAAAGCCTAAAAGGGAATGAAAGAGTGTTATAGGACAATAGAGGAAACGAGTGTCATGAGCAAGCAAAATAGTTCCAAATCATAAGGAACATACCTGTGCTCAATGCAAGGAAGCATGTGAAGGATAACGACATTCAGGGAAATTTATCCTCCAAGGATAAAGGTGTCTAGTCGCAAAGGCATAAATTGCAAGGCTATTAACTATTAGGAATGCATAAGCAAGTGGTTCAACAACAACATGTTGAAGCTGACATTAGGCCTAAAAGAGCGAGCATTAAAAATTCAATCCAGTTACAACTAAACTTTAGGAGGTAAACCTCCCATCGTGGTATTTTTCATAAGTTTAGTCTCTAGGTCCTGAAAAACAATAAAATAATACCAAGGAGAACTCTTCTGACAAATATTGGACCAGAGTATTCCTTTTTCGTACATAGCCAGTTCGGTTCGGAAAAGGGTTAAACTTATACCAAAAGACATATCTTCAAATCCATTTTATGAGTGTATAGAAACAAGATCATTCAGCCATCATTTCATATTTAAGGAGTCTGAAAAGATCTTAACTATGCACTCCCTCGTCCCTTTTCATAAATTTAGTCTCCTGAGCTCAAAAAAGTATAAAAAAAAACAGAGGAGAACTCTTCTATTCCATGGACTAGAGTATACCTTTTTCATAATTAGTCTATTCAGTTCGAAAAAGGGGTAAACTTGTGTTGAACATATGTTCCTTCAGGACCATTTAATGAGTGTAAAATAAACAAGGTCACTCGACAATATTTTCAATTTTAAGGAGTCTGAAAAGAGCTTAACTATGGACTCCAAAATGTTGTTGTGGGCAATGTTATCACACAATCTATACTTGCCCAAATCTCAAGGTAAATAAAGGAGATTGGTGTAACAAATGGGATATCCTATCACTGTCACCTTAATAAGAAATCCCCACTTTTTAGGGATAGGCAAGGTCTAACGCTGGGGAGGCATCCCCGATAACCTAAAGGGATGGAAAATTAGGGTTATGGTCAAGATATATTCCCCCCTCTCACTAGTTACCAAAGTCACTAAGTATGTGTCTAAAAAATGAGGTTAATGAAGCGCTTGATATACCTTCCCGGAACAAGACAATATAGCATGCATATACAATAATCCCAAGTACAAATATGATAATAATACCTCAACAGAAAATAGACAATGACAATAAGTGCTAGTTGATATGAAATTGCAATAGTCAATAAGTTTACAACACCAATTGATAAAATGTGACAACTAAAACAAATACTCCTCATAAAATCTTGAAACGACAATCAAAATACAACATTAACTATGTAGAATGATAATAACTTGTCACAAGCAATTTCTGAAGTGATTAAATAAAAATTGATGTCAATTATGCAAAAAATTTGCTGCAATTAGATGGTTGTAGAAAACATTTATAAAACAACAAATAAGTTAGTGATCTAGGATAAAATAGGGTTAGAGATAGTTAGTAAAAGCTTAGGAGAATAGTGTTTGAGTGTTTGATCAATCCTTGAACAAGAGAGAAGTGAGAACTAGTGCCTTTTAGGGCTTATGGAGTCAATTATATCAGCACAATAACTTGGATAAATAACAAGGATTATACGTTTCTAAGAGATAAAAAGGTGGAAACTTGAGGATAAGCACCTTAAGTCCTCAAGCACCAAGCTTTTGAGAGAATATTCAACTAGGGTGTAGGAACTTTTAGGCCCTAGTGATTTCTCCTATCCTTAGAGTCTTGAAATATATTTAATGCAATAGTAACTAGAAAAATCTTCTAAAGTGCTAGCACTTTATGGCTCTAGAATTTTTTCTAGACAAGATCCTCTTAGGAAAAATGTAGCAAAACAAGGAGAAAGAAAAAAACAACGTATGTTTCTTACCCCTAGGGTTTCAAGTAAGCAATTTCATAATCTTTAATATCAATGAGTAAACATACCATAAACATTTAAAATTAAATGATAATTTCATATTTACTTACTTCACCAAGAATAATCAAGCACAAAACCCTAGATTTGTCAAAATTCCACCAAGAGATGATCCAAAATACATCCAAACAAGTCTCCAAGAGAGTGTGACTCATAATTTCAGCCAATAACCCTTAAGAGAGTGAAAATTTAAGTCCTCCCTTTCATGATAGGTGTTTTATCATGAAAAATGAACTTAGCCAGTCACATTTATATGGGAAATCCTGACTAATTAATCCAAAAGTTGTGTCTTTTCACAAAACAGATCCTACATGTCAATTTTCTCTTAAAATTAAATAAATTTTCACAAAACAAACCCTAAAGAGGATGACGTCATTCATCCTAGGGTGACATTAAGTCTCTTCCATGAGACATTGAGTTCATCTAGAAAAACATTGGACCTCCAAAGGCCCTCCTTTATTCCACACATGCCAAAACTGCAACCCAACATCTCTCAATGTCAAACCCTATCCCTAGGTGATGTCATGGGGCTAATAGGGTGACATACAAGATCTGCAAATCCAATATCCAGGTGGGGAAGGGTGACCCCTCATATTCTAGGCCTTCCAGGGTGCTTCCAAAGGAAACATTCTCTTCCTTCACTGTGAAAACTAGTTGTCACTGTCTTTCCCAAAGCCCGAGGTTTCAACATCCATCCATGGGCTTTAGTCCCTCATGAATGTCTGAACTGGTCATATCCTCATGAACACATGTCCACTGGGAAAAGTCCTGCAAAGAGAGAAAGTACACACTCCATGGGTCCATAAGTCACAAGTATCATGGAAAGTAAATCACATATAATAATCAAAGCACCTGAACATGTGCATCAAACCACCCTAACCCAAACAAATGCTCAAAGAAATTCTATAAATTTCCAAATTTAGGTTTGGAAAGGGTCTCAAAATGTCTTATTGGGTCAATAACCCCTAGGTTTAGGGTATTTCCTAGGTGGAACCGATCCTAGTCATGTGTGCATGTGATATGATGTGGGGCAAACTCTTGGGCATGGGGTTCATGACATACAAGGTTTTGTATTATCTTACCTATGGGTGCCTTTGTATAGGGTGAGCGGTCCTTTGTCCACAATGAAAATATTTCCAAGCCCATTTATTGCCATTTTCTTAATCTTTTTCCTTTTATGTTTCAAGGAACTAGGTGGAGGCCACTGTCCTGGCTTGGTGTCTAGGTATGACAATGTCATTCACAAATACTTTGCGGAAATGAGAAGTTTGGCTCATGATGAGACCCCTTTTCCCTTAGTCATGCAAATAAGAGCCAATACCCTGGTTTTTTGACCAGATGATGGTCATGTCATATCACTAAGCACCCATGATCATGATAGGTCGACTCATGATGAGACCCCCTATCCCCTAACACGTTGAGTGATTATTTTCTGTAGGTCCCCCATTTATTGTGAAGAATAATTTCATTTATTTCTCAGGGATCCTTCGGTGAAGCATCTCAAAGGTTAATGATAGGATTTTGTCTTTTCCCTGCTACTTTTACCTTCTGGGCCTTTATCCCCTTCTTCCCGTGAGGTAAGGTACAACCCCTTCTTGGGTCAATTCACCCAAAATTCCCAAAAGGAAAGGAAGTGAAAATGATAGAGTGTGGAAAGTCACAAGCATGGTGAGGGATGGATGATGACTCTTCAAGGAACCATCCAGTGGAAACCTATTCCTAAGGGAAACCAACTTACTAGGGCACCATGTCACCCTCCTCAGGTTTAAACAAGCAAAGAGCATGCATTCCAAGAAAACGTTTTAAAATCAAGAAAGATTCATTGCAACATATTCAAGTGCTTCAAATATCGGAGTGATACATACCATGATACCTGGAATCATTACCTCATGGAGAAATACCCACTGCCTTCTAAGACTAGGATGATGTGGTGAAAGCCATTGCTGATGATATGTAGGATTCATAGAAGATGAAAAGAGGGGCCCTCTGGGTCCATTATCTGTCCATGTGGCTCTCAACACTCCATGTCTAGAACCCGTGGGCCTTAGGACATGATATTATTAGCTACCCCTATGCTAGGGGGTAACATCTAGCTCCTACTCAGAGACATGTTCTCACCATAGAGCACATGAGAACCTCAACATATCTGGTATGACATGTACCTGCTAAATCTCAATAAAATATGTTAGTAATATCTAGGGTGGTGATATCACCCTTTCTCTGTATATGATATAAAACCAAAATAAAAATAAAAAATCTCTAATCTAACATATAATCATGAGCATATAACATATACAAATGGAATAAAACAACATGAAAATGAAACTAAAGCTATACTAACATGATATGCATGGTATATACGGTGGATGCAAATTCCTACCTACCTACACTTACCTATATGTACCTATGAAGTCAAGTCTCTTCCCCATTATGGGGCTTGAGGAGGCATCCTTTAACTGGTAATGGACATTTTCTCTCTTTGAGCGTGGATAAGTAGTAGAATTCATTGACTGACTTCATTCTAATCTTGAAGGGTCCAAGCCAAAACTTTCTGTAGCCTCTGATGTTGTTAGGCTTGCCCCTCTTTGTATCCCATATTAGCACCATGTCTCCTTCCTGGCATTATTTCATCTCAAGCATTATTTATTCTTGTATCACTCTGGTATATTTCCTTGAAGGAGGTGGGTGGGTTTTTGTTGTAAGGACTTCATCTTGGCTCAGTGTAACCAATAGGTCTTTGTCTTCCCTTTTTAATACTTTGATGGAGATAACTTCTTTTTCCTTGTACTTTTCAAGTAGTTGTTGATACTGTTCTTTATTTG
Organism: Picea mariana; assembly: GCA_032191745.1. Taxonomy (NCBI): domain Eukaryota; kingdom Viridiplantae; phylum Streptophyta; class Pinopsida; order Pinales; family Pinaceae; genus Picea; species Picea mariana. The sequence goes on from JASDQU010309422.1 coordinate 19,307, forward strand.
GCCATTGTATATCATCAAAGTTTTCTTCCTCATCGAAAGGAAAGTCATCTGGAGAGAAAGTAGGAAGAGTTTCCTTTGTTGGTACACAAACATGAAACTTTTCCTTATTACCTTTTGTGGGACTTTCCCTGTGATTGTCAAGAGGATTTTGGTTATCCCTTCCCTCAGTCCATGTCATCTCATCAATGTTATCCTCTTCTACAAAGGGAAGCACGATCTAGTCTTAGAATAGGAAAGACTCTACGAATTTGTAGTTTTTATGTCCATGTACATGATTATATCTTTCAATATGTTCCATCCTCTTTGGCTTGTTATATGAATTGATACAATATTGGGCCCCGACGAGAATGGTTTCATAGGAAAAGTCCATTTGTAGACTTCCACCTAAATTAGCATCCCATTCCCTAGATAATGTCATTACCCAAGTCTCAAGTATGTCAACAACAATGATGTCCATTATGATGGGGAAATCATGGTAGTCAATGTGGTGAACTTCAATACCTTCAATCAAGCCATAGACCTTGATTCCTTTTGACTCAAATCACAAAACATTTGCATAAGGCCCTGTGAGTTCCTACCCTAATTGGTTCATAACCTTCAAACTCATCATATTGAAAGATGAACTAGAATCAAGCATGTAGCTGTGAAGACATAGGTAATCTATTACCAAGRAAATGAGAAAGGGTGCTTGTTCAATTTTCTCAAAATGACAAGTTTGTAATAGTGTGGGAGGTTCTTAGAACAATTGTTGGTCATGTGAGAATACKTTTGACCTTCTACAAGATATTGGCCATGTTAGTGCTTAGGTCTGTCTCATTGTCACTAGGTTTTGGGGGAGTTTGGGGTAAGTCCCTATATACCTGGGGGTCTCCAAACTTCTCCCTTGAGTCCTCACTCAATCGGCTCAARCACTCAATCTTAGGCTTCATTATGGATTGATTTTCTTAGATTTGATTTGGTGTAATATTGGGGCGCTATTTTGGTTCTTAAACCAAGGCATGATGCATAATATGTTGATTAATTGGGTTGGGTTTCATTGATATCAACCTTTGAATAAAGTCTGGTAGCACAAAGTTTTGGGTAATGGACCCAAGTTTGTTTGATGTATAATGGTATGAATTTTAATATATTTGAAGGTAATACTATTATATATGGATAATACATGTAATGCCATTTCTGGTGGTATGTGGAATGTCACATAACTTCTCACAGTTAGAGAGTTATGACCATGTGAAGTTGGAGAACCTTCATGAGTCATCTAGAAGCCCCAAAAGGTCAAAGTAGTCAAAGTGGTTGCAAATAAACAATTATTTAAATAATAAATTGAAGTGATGAGTGTACTATAAGTCAAAGTGGATACAAAATAAATTATTTAAATAATAAAGTTAATGGAGAAATTACTAAGTGGACAAGTGGTTAGAAGTGGGTTAGCCCTAAAATAAGGAAAGTGGTTTAAGAGATTTTAGAAAGTAAATAATAACGTGAAGTGATGAGTGTACTATAATTCAAAGTGGATACAAAATAAATTATTTAAATAATAAATTTAATGGAGAAATCACTAAGTGGACAAGTGGTTAGAAGTGGGTTAACCCTAAAATAAGGAAAGTGGGTTAAGATGGTTAAAAGGTAACCCCTTGAGGAAGATACATAAAGTATAAATAAGAGGAAAAGCTCTCTCATTTTAATCACACTTGAGCATATTGAATATATACAAGTGTCTGAGGTAACAAAAGGACATATAAGATGAATTTCAAAGGGAAGATGAAGTAAATAAGGCCAAAATTCAAGGGAGGATAAATTCTTTTGATGATGCTTTCTAAGGTATGTTATTTATAGGTCATCTCACCATTTTCGATATAATTTTTTTTTCTAGAATGATTCAGACCATGAAATTGGGAGGTCATTGAGGAAACATATCCAAGTAGTTGTGATACAAATTTCATCTTGTGGGTTGTTGTATTTTTGGAGTTACACTCTGTGGAAAATAGGGTTTGTGGCTAGTCCCGAAACTAGTCTAAAACATGTGTTTCAGGTAAAAACGTCATAACTTCTTCATAACATATCCAAATTCAGTAAGAAAAAAATTATTGGTTAGAGTATAGTCTGTAGTATTCTGTGTACCATTTTCATATCCATACAAAAAATATTCCATGCGGGGCATGCTCTACAAGTTCACTCTCTAGAATAAGCCAGAATTCAACAAGGTATGTCATTTTTTCTATAAATCCTTTTCTGAGAGGTTCCAAGTAGTGAAACTTAGAGGAATTGCATAAAAGACACTGAAGAACATTGTGTACTATTTTTATATATTTATTCATTACAGGTACATACTTATGATTATTTCAAGTTAGGGTTGTTGACTACTCCAAAATTAGTCATGTGAGACTAAAGTAAAGTTTGATGAAAATGCTAGTCTCTTGTTGTTAAAGTTAATGAAGGTTTGCAGGTATGTAATCATATACACCAGGTCTATTACAAAGCTACAAATAATATTTGGATGATGAAATTGATGAGGGATTTTGGTTGAGGTACATGTTGGGTACATGGTTGAGACAAGTAGTTGATGAGTTGGCACATACATGAGGTGTATAGTTGATGATGTTGGTACATCTTGATGAGTCATAGTTTATGTGTATTTGATGCATGATTGGTAAATATTTAGTGCATGGTTGATGCACTCGTTGATGGTACAGGTTGAGGTACAGGTTGGTGCATGGTTGATGCACTTGTTTATGGTACATATTGATTATAGGTTGTTTGGATAGGCTATTGTGATAGGTTGTTTGTACAGATTTGATGCATGGTTGATGCATTTTTTTATGGTACATGTTGACACAGGTTGACTACAGGTTGTTATAGGTTGATTACAGGTTGATTGGTACATGTTTACAATAGTATATCTCACAATGATAGTGTGACAGTGGTTCCATCATTCTACTTCTAAAATAGGGCAGTTGGATGGGGCAAGGACAAGTGGTTGTAGCCACCTTCCAGTTGTAGCCGAAGAACATAGGGAGTTGTATCCTCCTTCTGGTTGTATCCAGATAATTGGGGAGTTGGAGCTTCCTTCAGGTTGTAGCCTAAGAAACTAATGGGTTGGAGCCTCCTTCCAGTTGCAGCTGGAAAACAAAGGAAGTTGTTGCTTCCAATGAATGTAATTCTTTAATACATATAAGAAAAAGAATTATGTGGTTTTCTCCCGCTTTGGGTTTCCATGTAAAAACATTGGTGTATTGTGTATGTGCATGATTTCTCATTTGTTCATTGTTCATTTACTCTGCAACTATTGGATGATAATGTTACATTGATATAACACTTGCATTTTATGGTTAAAAAGGATTAAATTTATCTATCACTGATTCACCCCCCCTCTCAGTAATCCAATAATTGATATCAGAGTAGGTTCCTTCATGAAACAATTTAACCACTGGAAGGAGATCATGGATTATTCTAAGATGGAGTACCATTGTTCAATGGTCATAATCGTTTAAAGTATGAGATGTGGAGTAGAAGGACGAAAGTATTTTTACAGGAACATGGGAATTATATTTGGCTATCAGTCGTTAAATGATATGATAGTTCAAAAAGGGAAAAGACTGCAGCCAAGAATGAATTGAATATGAATAACAAAATATCAATGGATTTCATCTGGGAAGGATAACCTAATCCTTTAAGAGAAAAGGTTGGAAAATGTTCATCAGCTAAATAACTTTGGGATAAGTTACATGACATATATTCTCCACCCATCATAGATTCATAAAATTCCAAAGAAGATGCAAATACAAATCAATAATAATTATGTTCACCATGTCAAACAGATTCAGAAGATGAAGAGTACATAATCACCCGAGGTATGTTGTTTTGATTTAATTATGAAAAACACAGACATCTTGATCCGGATTATTTTCGACACGAAATGAGAGTGGAGATATAACACAGAAATACTCAGAGATATTGCAAGAGAGACAACAATATAATAGAGATATAGCAGAAATATAAAAAGAGTCACAGATATACAGTAATACACGATTTCAATTAATGAAATAAATGTACAGAGACTGTAAAATACAGAGTGAAAGACTCGATAGAATGGTGGTAGCTTATCTCTGAGAAGAGATGTGACGGTTGCTCGCATTCGCAAGAAGATGATTACAATGAGGCTCTGAAGGCCTTTTTACAATAAGCAGGAATGCCAAAAACCCTAGACATCCAAAAAACCTAACCCTAGGAGATGAAACGCCAAAAGTCATGTGGGCCCCATTTGGGTAAGTTAGTGCATCAACTTCCCGGGGTCGTAACTTTTGCATACGATATCTGTTTTAGGCATATGATAGCTCGTTGGAAAGATCTATCTGAGAAATACAACTTTTGGGTGAGAAACATCAATGTATGATACATGTTGCTCCCCGTTTTCTAAAAAAACATCGTTTAGGGCCTCAAAATGGCCCCGGAAGTTAAAAACTGCTAAAAATAGTAAATTACCAAAATTGCTGGAAACATGTTTTTGGCCAGTTGGAGAAGGTGGGTGGCCACCGATATCCACCTGGATCAATCCTCCCTCCTTAGGAATAAATGGTCTCCATTGCATTGAGTTCCCGAGGAGAGGGGAAAGCGATTGTTGAATTTGAATCTTGGTGAGTTGCTTGCCTTGTTGGAACCGTCACGCTGCTTGGTTTGTTGAAAGTTGTCACGAACATGTGGCTGGAAGGGTTGGACCTTTTTAACCAATATGGCTACATGAGATGACTGTGTGCAGAAGGAATCTTTGCTCTTTGCTGCAACCTTGTCGACCTGCTTCTGGTGGATAGAAGGTGCTTGGGCCGAGGCTATAGTGGTTGCAATATCCTTTTGTTCCCCTTTTGAACGGATTGTGGAGAAGATGAATTTTGTAGTATGAGATACTACCTTGTGGAACTATTTAGGTGGGGCAGTAGTTGGAACTACCTCTGGTATCCTGTAGAGATGACCCCCCAGAGTAATAATGACACTACGGGGTCGAGACTCATAGATAGCATGGCGTTTCCACATATATGGCTGGCCCAAGAGAACATCAAAGAAATCCAGTGGAGCAACATCACATAATAACTCATCCTTGAAGGGTTGGATGCCATATGACAATCGAAACTATTGGATGACATGAAGATCTCGTCCTTAGCGAAGCCACCTGATGCTGTATGCTTGCGGGTGTGGTGTTGTCGACAATCCCAACTATTTGATGACCTCTACTGAGATGAGGTTCTTTTGGCTTCCTCTATCAACAATAAAATGCAGCGGGGTCTCCTTCACCCACATCTGTGAATGAAAAAGGCACTCCCCCACTTCAGGATTTGTTGATTCTTCTGGTTGAATTGTTGCGGTCGCGACAATAGCAATGGGGTCTGCGTTGATGATCTGTCTTTTCCCATTATTTTTCAGAATCAGATTCTGAATCAGGGTTTGGCTCCTTGTCTTTGATCTCGGCCACCAATGACTGTTTTGAGTGACATTCATCGGTGTTGTGCCAGGGGATTTTGTGGAAATCACACCATTTTCCAGTGTCCTTCTTTGTCTTCCCGTGACCCTTCTTTTCCTGTGGCTTGGACTGTTTTTCAGGAGATTGTTTGTTAGGGCTATCTTTGTCATACTTTGGTTGTTGTGGATTTGCAGACCCAAACTCTTGTTTGTTCTCGTGCTTAAATTTCTGCTCGATTTTAACAGCATATCGATAGGCAGCACCGAGTGATGAGATGTCTAGAAAATTCATTTCAGTTTGGATGTATCTATGTAGAGCCCCACGGTTTTTCAGAACCAAATGTTGTTCAGAGTCTTTGATACCTAGCTTGGTGCGCAAGGAATGGAAGCTATTGGCGAACTCTGGAACTGATTGGCCCCTCTCTTGCCGCAGTGTGGTCCATCTCATGTACTGGTCCTCATAGTTGCCAACAGGGTAGTATTGTTCCTTTACCGCATCCACAAAAAAGTCCCAAGTGGGCTCGACCCCATATATTTCAGACTCCTCTATGGAACTCTGCTCCCAGTAAGTTTTCCAACAATGTTTGACATGGGGGAGAGCCTTAAGGAGTGCGAAGGTGATCTTTTCCTTGTCTGAAAAATTATGAATAGAGAAATAACCTTCTAGTAGATTTAACCATTTATCTAGGGCATCTGCATCTATTTGACCTTCAAATACAGGAATATCAAAATTAACCTGTACCTTGAAAGGTGAGGTGCCTCCAAAGTGGCTGCTTGATGAAGATGCGCCTGATGCTATCGGCAGGTGTTGAAGGATGTGGGAAAAATTCTCCATCATTTCATCCCTCTGTCACGTGAGAGCTTGCTCAAGCAACAGAGTGATAGGATCGTCTACTCCATTGTTTTTATTTTCTTACACCATTGAGGGTTTCTTGGGTGTGAGAGAGTGATTGTCCTCAAGAGAGACAAGCTCGAGACCCAACTTTCTATACTCGTACCTCGTCGGGGACATGCACTGAAAAATGATCAAGAGCAGCCTACTCTGATACCACTGATCCAGATTATTTTCGGCACGAAATGAGAGTGGAGATATAACACAGAAATACTCAGAGATATTGCAAGAGAGACAACAATATAAAAGATATATAGCAAAAATATAAAAAGAGTCACAGATATACAGTAATACACACTTTTGATTAATGAAATAAATGTATAGAGACTATAAAATACAGAGTGAAAGACTCAATAGAATGGTGGCAGCTTATCTCTGAGAAGAGATGTGACGACTACTCGCATTCGCAAGAAGATGATTACAATGAGCTTCTGAAGGACTTTTTACAATAAGCAGGAATGCCAAAAACCATAGACATCCAAAAAACCTAACCCTAGGAGATGAAGCGCCAAAAGTCATGTGGGCCCCGTTTGGGTAAGTTGGTGCATCAACTTCCCGGGGTCGTAACTTTTGCATACGATCTCCGTTTTAGGCGTATGATAGCTCGTTGGAAATATCTATCCGAGAAATACAACTTTTGGGTGAGAAACATGATCTATGATCCATGTTTCTCCCCGTTTTCTCAAAAAAAATCGTTTAGGGCCTCAAAATGGCCCCAGAAGTTAAAAACTGCTAAAAATAGTAAATTACCAAAATTGTCAGAAACATGTTTTGGGCTAGTTGGAGAAGGTGGGTGGCCACCAATATCCACCTGGATCACATCTTGAAATAGAATTCTATGAAGGAAATGATATAGAAAAACTAATTGAAAAGGAAGACAATTATGAAGAGGAATTGATTAGTGCTTTAGATGAACTAAAAGAAGAAAACAAGTCACTCAAGAAATAATTGATAAAACAAAAGGAAAGTGTTTACATTTTGGAAGAAGCCCAACATGTCACAGAGAACTTAAGAACTCAACTAGAAGAAGGAAGAAAGATCGAATAAAACCTTTAATATCAAAAGCAGTATTTGGAAGCCAACATAGTAGCACATTAGGAAGAAGTAGAAATGAGAGAGAAGATATTGACAGATCATCTTAAGGAAAGAACTAACAATATAAACCAGCGTGAGGAATATTTTGGTCAAGAAGAGAAAGGACTTGAAGAAGAAATAATCACATTAAAAATTCATCTTGAAGAAGCGAAAAGAATAGAAGAAGTCACGAAGTCTCAGATAATGAAGAAAGAAGAAGAGGTTGAGAAGCTTGAAGAAGAAGTTGTCACATTGAGAAGTAAAATCGTCAAGATCAACAAGAACGTTGAAGAGACAGAAACATCCACATCATTTATAGAGAATGAAGAGAAGCACTCAAGGTTGCTAGAAAATAAGAATGAGTAAAATATAAAGAGTTATGCAGAAGTACTCAAAGGAAGGAATCATGGTCAACCATAATCTAAGAAAAATATTGAAGATACATCTTCAAGAAGACCATTCATGTTCAAGCCACAAAGAAGCTTCAATCATGACCATGATCAGTCAAAGAAGAAATTCAGAAAGACTACACCACAAAGAGGATCATTCACTCCCAGGTATAAAAATTTCTTTTATGGTCATTATTTTTATTGTACTAATTTTGGACATAAGGTTGCAGATTGTAGGGATTATAAAATAAATGTTCAAGCAATAAATGACTATGCGGCCCCACTTAACATTGAATGTTACAAATGTCATAACTATGGACACATAACTAGTGATTGTAGAAGCATGATCAATACTTCCATGAAAGAGAACAATGATATCATATATAAGAAAGTATGGATAAGAAAACACGAAGAAAAGGTGAACAAAGACCATGTCCCAGAGATCGCAATATTGGCAATAAAATAAGATGAAAAAAATTATACAAAGAAAAAGAAAGATGTTAGATACAAAAAGGTTTGGAAAATAACTGAAAGAAAAGAAGGACATGAAAATAAGGAACAGGTTCAAGAGATTGTACTTTCAAGCATTGTAGTGAAAGATGAATCCACAAACAGAAAGAAAGAATTCAGAGCTTAGTGAGATGATGAATATACCAATGAAGATGATGATGAATACACATCAGAGCAGGAATTGTTCTGAGACATACAGATAGAGACTCCCAAGTAATATGAATATTAGACAGGGGGAGTCTATGCGGTAGCTGAGATAGACAAAAGAACCATCCTTCGAGCAACTTGCAGAATTTGAGTAGACAGATTCAGTGCATTTAGTTAGCAGAAGTACAATATGATATATTAATCAATTGTAGTAGTACTTCATGATAGTACAGTGACATATGAGTCAAAATTATGGATAGTTTTGTAGCAGAGTCTTGAACAATATGAATAGATATGGATGTGAAATCAACTTTTCTGAACGGGGAAATTGAAGAAGAAGTCTATATTCAAAAACCGGTTCCTAGAGCATGGTACTCTAGACTGGATAAATATTTACAACAACCTCTACATCAAGGTAACTCAAGATGGTATTTTATTAATTGAAATTTATATTGATGATATTATTTTTGGAAGTACTGATGACAAGTTAAGCCAGAAATTTGCAAAGGATATGCATAATGAATTTGAAATTTCATTACTTGGAGAACTATCCTTCTTTCTGGATCTTCAGATACGTCAAAGGAACCAAGGAATTTTTATTTCTCAAACTAAGTATATAAGAGAAATGCTAAAAAGGTTTGGAATGGAATATTGCAAACCAATCACCACTCCTATGCAAACCAGTTGCAAGTTGAGCAAATATGATGATTCAAAGTCTATAGACTAGAGGCAATACATGTCAATGATTGGTAACTTACTATATGTGACATCATCCAGACCAAATGTAATGCAGGTAGTTGGAAAAGTGGCATGATTTCAAGTAGCACCAAAGGAATCACATGTATTAACAATGAAGAGGATTTTCAGATATATCGAAGGAACATAAGATTTTGGATTATGGTATTCAAAAGGAAATGATCTATCACTTATTTCCTACACAGGCAGGGATGATTTTAGGGGCTAAATTTCGCTCATGGGATAATTTTCCATGGTTTTTCAAAAAACGAGATTCGCTATTTTAAAAATGATTCGCCCAAATTTTATAGGATAAAATTATTTTACCTTAAAAATCGCCAAAATTTTATAAAAACTATATAAAATCCTTAGAAATTTGAATACTTTTACAAAAATATCACCGATCATTTATAGTTGGCATATGAAGGATTAGTAAGATTCACCAAGGTTTCTACATTTTAAAATAAATTTCCATCCTTAAAATCATCCCTATACACAGGTGGAGATTGGGAAGGTTGCATTGATGACCGACGAAGCACTAGTGGAGCAACGTTCTACTTGGGTAAGTGCTTAGTATCTTAGCTAAGAAAGAAACAATCATTAGTATCTTTATCTACAGTCAAATAAGAGTATATTGCAGTAGTAGGATTTTGTACTCAGGTTCTATGGATGAAACAAACTTTGACATATATACAGGTTGAGTATGATGATCCCATTCCAATCTATTGTGATAATATAAGTGCCATCAATATCTCAAAGAAACCGGTGATGCACTCCAATACGAAGCACATTCCAATAAAGTATCACTTTCTATGAGAACAAGTTACAGAGAAGAACATCAGAGTTGAATATGTGGGCACAAAAGAACAAGTGGTAGACATCTTTACAAAACCGCTTCCAAGGGAAGCCTTTGAGTATTTTTGCCGGAGACTCGGAGTAATTTCCATTCCAAAATGAATGCTTTTGAATTCTTATCTAATATGTCTTAGATTTACATGAGGAAGCACCATAAAAATGACAGTTTAGGTTGTGGGATCAGTCTCAGGAAGATTTCAGTCAAGGGGAGTATCCCCAAGGACAATTCAGATAGGGGGAGAATCCCTGGATGGAAAGATATATTTTCCATTGATGACAAAGGGGGAGATATTTATCAGATGCAAAGGTAAATGCTTGGAGAAAGAGAACAAAGTCATGGTTTGAGGGGGAGCGATGGTCACAGGGGGAGCATGAGTGATATGACTTCAATATTGCATCAGTGTGTTACCACAAATGCCAAAGGGGGATATTGTTGATTAATTGGGTTGGTTGTCATTGATGTCAACCCTTGAAGAAAGTCGATAGCGAATTCCGGTAGCACAAAGGTTTGGGTAATGGACCCAAGTTTGTTTGATGTATAATAGTATGATTTTTAATATATTTAGAGGTAATAACATTATAGATGGATAGTACATGTCATTCCATTTCTGGTGGTATGTGGAACATTACATAACTCCTCACGGTTAGAGAGTTATGACCATGTGAAGTTGGAGAACCCTCATGAGTCATCTAGAAGCCTCAAAAGGTCAAAGTAGTCAAAGTGGTTGCAAAGAATAAATTATTTAAATAATAAAGTGAAGTGATGAGTGTACTATAATTCAAAGTGGATACAAAATAAATTATTTAAATAATAAAGTTAATGGAGAAATTACTAAGTGGACAAGTGGTTAGAAGTGGGTTAGCCCTAAAATAAGGAAAGTGGTTTAAGAGATTTTAGAAGGTAAATAATAAAGTGAAGTGATGAGTGTACTATAAGTCAAAGTGGATACAAAAGAAATTATTTAAATAATAAAGTTAATGGAGAAATTACTAACTGGGAAAGTGGTTAGGAGTGGGTTAACCCTAAAATAAGGAAAGTGGGTTAAGATGGTTAAAAGGTAACCCCTTGAGGAAGCTACATGAAAATATAAATAAGAGGCAAGGCTCTCTAATTTTAATCACACATGAGAATATTGAATATCTATAAGTGACTAAGGTATCAAATGATATCTAAGCCGAATTTCATAGGGAAGGTGAAGTAAAGAAGGTCAAAATTCAAGGGAGAATAAATTCTTTTGATGATGCTTTCTAAGGTATGTTATTTACAGGTCATCTCACCATTTTTGCAATAACTTTTTTTTCTAGAATGATTCAAACCGTGAAATTGGGAGGCCATTGAGGAAACATATCCAAGTATCTATGATATAAGTTTTATCTTGTGGGTCATTGTATATTTGGAGTTACACTCTGTGGAAAATAGGATTTGTGGCTAGTCCTGAAACTAGTCTAAAACAGTTGTTTTGGGTAAAAACATCATAACTTCTTCAAAACAGATCCAAATTCAGTAAGAATAAATTTATTGGTTATAGTACAATATTTAGTATTTTGTGTACCATTTTCAGATCCATACAAAAAACAATCTGTGTGGGGCACGCTCTACAAGTTCTCTCTCTAGAATAAGCCCGAATTCAAGAAGGTATGCCATTTTTTCTATAACCCCTTTTCTGAGAGGTTCCAAGTAGTGAAACCTAGAGGAATTTCATAAAAGAAATTAAATAACAGTGTGTACTATTTTCAGATATGTATTCATTACAGGTACATAGTTATGATTATTTCAAGTTAGGGTTGTTGACTAATCCAAAATTAGTCACGTGAGACTAAAGTAAAGTTTGATGAAAATGCTAGTCTCTTGTTGTTAAAGTTAAGGAAGCTTTGCAGGTATGTGATAATATAAATCGGGTGTATTATAGAGCTACAAATCATATTTGGATGATGAAAGTGATGAGGGATTTTGGTTGAGGTACATGTTGGGTACAAGGTTGAGACAAGTAGTTGATGAGTTGGCACATACATGAGGTGTATAGTTGATGATGTTGGTACATCTTGAAGAGTCATAGTTTATGTGTATTTTATGCATTATTAGTACATATTTGATGCATGGTTGATGCACTCGTTGATGGTACAAGTTGCAGTACAGTTTGGTGCATGGTTGATGCACTTGTTTATGGTACAAGTCAATTACAGGTTTTTTGGATAGGTTATTGTGACAGGTTGTTTGGATAGGTTATTGTGACAGGTTATTTGTACAGGTTTGATGCATGGTTGATGAATTTGTTTATGGTAAAGGTTGATGCATGGTACATGTTGTTACAAGTTGATTATAGGTTGATTGTATAGGTTTACAATAGTATATCTCACAGTGATAGTGTGACAATGGTTCCATCATTCTAATTCCAAAATAGGGCCGTTGGATGGGGCAAGGACAGGTGGTTGTAGCCACCTTCCGGTTGTAGCCAGAGAACATAGGGGGTTGTAGCCTCCTTCTGGTTGTATCCATAGAATTGGGGAGTTGGAGCTTCCCTCAGGTTGTAGCCTGAGAATCTAGGGGGTTGGATCCTCCTTCAAGTTGCAGATGGAAAAAAAAGGAAGTTGGTGCTTCCAATGAATGTAATTATTAAAGACATATAAGAAAAAACATTCTTTGGTTTTCTCCCACTTTGGGTTTCCACGTAAAAACACTGGTGTACTGTGCATGTGTATGATTTCTCATTTGTTCATTGTTATATTACTCTGCAACTATTGGATGATAATGCTACATTGATATAACACTTGCATTTTATGGTTAAAAAGGATTAAATTGCTCTATTACTAATTCACCCCCCCTCTCAGTAATCCAACATAATATTCACTTGTTCATAATCCCCATTGTTTAATGGACACTCGTGCTCCCAGTATGATTCTTTGCATTGAAAACACCATGGATTTTCCTCTACAAAATTTGTATGAGCAAGGTGATTAGGAACATTTTGGTCACTTCGAGGCTTAAATAATTTGGCCATTCTTTTGAAGTTTCCCCTTGTAAGGAAGTATAGGGGCTTGTTGTTGGGTTATTTCTAAGTTGACAATCCTATTCATCACCAATTCTTGATTTTTAACTATGATTTCTACATTTTCCCGAAGTTTCTCCAGAGCACTGCTAACATCTGAGGTGGCCTCAACATTGTGTATCATTTTGGGCTTGGAATCAATTTCAACCCTTGGAGCAGAAAAAAAATATACCTTAGATAATGAAAGGTTATTCTCAATCCTTGTGGTGACTTCATGAGCCTCTTGAATTGTTTTATGGACCTTGTCCCTGATGAGAAAACCCATTTGTCCCCAAAAATCCTTGGTATAAATAAAAATAATAAAGTTGTTCGAAGGATGGTGGCTTTTAGAGATTTGTTGCAAAAGTCTTTCAAATTTGTCATGGAATTCCCTGACGGTCTCATTCTCAACCTTATTGATATCATTAAGTCTAGTTAGTAACATGTTAGGATCCTCTTTAACACTCCATATTTTGAGGAAGACTTATTCTAATTGATCCATAGATGTGATACTAGCATCAAGGAGACCATTATACCATATTTTGGTGCCATCATAAAGAGTGGAAAATAATAACTTCATTTCCAAATCTTCAATGTCATCACTAATAGGGTGAAGTTGGAAAAAGGCCCAAAAATTACTCATGTGGTGTTCAACACTAACTACATCATTACTAGTGAACATAGGAAACCATTTTTCATACCTAGGAGGGATCTGTCGAGGATAACCTAGAATTACCATCATGTCTAATGGTTTAAAGAGTTTGGATGCCCATTTATTTTGATTTTGGTTATTAGTCTGGTTTTGATTATGGGTCTAAGTTTGGGCACAAGACATTGTGTTTAAAGGAAGGCTCCCTCCAAACAATGATTTTACTAAACAAGAGTCTCCGGGAGGCCTTATTCTATAAGGCTTGGGAGGATTGGTGTACCTCCCTGAACTTTATGAAGTCACCAGATAATATTTTCAAGATCACCAAAGGGAGTGAGGGGTTCAACCTTAGTGGAGTCACCAGGTAAGATTTGTAAAGTAAATGATTTGAGGAAAAGGATTATCAAAAGATTGTCATTGAGGAATATTGACTCGATGTTCCTTGACAATGGTGCCAAATATGTTATCGCACAATTTGTACTTTCCCAAATCCCAAGGCAAGTAAGGGATATTGGTGTAACAAATAGGATATCCTATCACCATCACCTTAATAGGAAATCCCCACTTTTTAGGGATAGTCAAGGTCTACCCCATGGGAGGCATCCCTGGTAAACTAAATGAATAGAAAATTAGGGTTATGGTCAATATATATTTCCCCCTCTCACTAGTTACCAAAGTCACTAATTTTGTGTATAAACATTGAGGTTAATGAAGTGCTTGATGAACCTTCCTAGAACAAGACAATATAACATGCATATACAATAATCCCAAGTTAAAATATTATAATAATACTTCAATAGACAATAGAAAATGACAATAAGTTCTAGATGATGTCAAATTGCGAGAGTCAATAAGTTTACAACAACAATTGATAAAATGTAAGAGCTGCAACAAATACTCCTCATAAAAGCTTGAAAAGGCAATGAAAATATAACATTAAATATGTAGAATGATAATAACTTGTCACAAGCAATTTTTGAAGTGATTAACTAACAATTGATGTCAATTATGAAAAAAAATTGTTGCAATTAGATGCTTGTATAAAAAATTTAAAACATCAGCAAATAAATTAGTGATCTAGGCTAAACTAGGGTTAGAGATAGTTAGTAAAATCTTAGGAGAATAGTGTTTGAGTGTTTGATCAATCCTTCAACAAGAGAGAAGTGAGAACTAATTCCTTTTAGGGATTATGGAGTCAATTACATCAACACAATAACTTGGAGAAATAACAATGATTATACTTGTCTAAGAGATAAAAAGGTGGAAACTTGAGGAGTAGCACCTTAAGTCCTCAAGCACAAAGCTTTTCAGAGAATATTCAACTAGGGTGTAGGAACTTCTAGGCCCTAGCAATTTCTCCTATCCTTAGACTCTTGAAATATATTTAATGCAATAGTAACTAGACAAAAATTCTAAAGTTCTATCACTTTAGGGCTCTAGAAATTTGTCTAGACAAGCTCCTCTTAGGAAACATTTAGCAAAACAAGGAGCAAGAAAGAAGCACCTTATGTTTCTTACCCCTAGGGTTTCAAGCAAGAAATATCATAATATTTAATATGAATAAGTAAATATACCATAAACATTTAAAATGAAATGAGAATTGTAGATTTACTTACTTCACCAAGAACAATCAAGCACAAAACCCTAGATTTGTCAAAGTTCCACCAAGAAATTATCCAAAATGCATTCAAACAAGTCTACAAGAGAGTGTTCCCCAAAAATTCATCCAATAACCCTTAAGAGAGAAAAAATTTCTTGTGAGAGGTGATTTATCATGAAAAATGAACTTAGCCATCCATATTTATATGGGAAACCCTGGCTAATTACTCTAAAAGTTGTGTCTTTTCACAAAACAAAGCCTACATGTCAATTTTCTCTTAA
>JASDQU010309422.1:42194-54034 GCA_032191745.1 Picea mariana
GCCCTAGCAATTTCTCCTATCCTTAGACTCTTGAAATATATTTAATGCAATAGTAACTAGACAAAAATTCTAAAGTTCTATCACTTTAGGGCTCTAGAAATTTGTCTAGACAAGCTCCTCTTAGGAAACATTTAGCAAAACAAGGAGCAAGAAAGAAGCACCTTATGTTTCTTACCCCTAGGGTTTCAAGCAAGAAATATCATAATATTTAATATGAATAAGTAAATATACCATAAACATTTAAAATGAAATGAGAATTGTAGATTTACTTACTTCACCAAGAACAATCAAGCACAAAACCCTAGATTTGTCAAAGTTCCACCAAGAAATTATCCAAAATGCATTCAAACAAGTCTACAAGAGAGTGTTCCCCAAAAATTCATCCAATAACCCTTAAGAGAGAAAAAATTTCTTGTGAGAGGTGATTTATCATGAAAAATGAACTTAGCCATCCATATTTATATGGGAAACCCTGGCTAATTACTCTAAAAGTTGTGTCTTTTCACAAAACAAAGCCTACATGTCAATTTTCTCTTAAAATTCAAAATTACATAAATTTTCACAAATTAAACCCTAAAGAGGGTGACGTCATCCTTCCTATGGTGACATTAGGCCTCCTTCATGAGATTTTTAGGTCATCTAGCAAAAATTTGGGCCTTCAAAGGCCCTCCTCCATTCCACACATGCCAAAGATACAACCCAACATCTCTCAATGTCGAACCCTAGCCTTGGGTGATGTCATGAGGATACGAGGGTTATGTCCAAGGTCTCCAAATCTAATGTCTAGGTGGGGAAGAGTGTCCCATCATCATCTAGGCCTGCCAGGGTGCCTCTAAAGGAAGCATCCTCTTCCTTCAATGTGGAAACTGGTTGTCATTGGCTTGCCCCAAACCTGGGGTTTCAACATCCATCTATTGTCTTTAGACCCTCATGAAGATCCAAATTGGTCATCTCCTCATGAATACATGTCCACCGGGAAAAGTCCTGCAAAGACAACAAGTATCCCCTCCAGGTGTCCATAAGTCACAAGTATCATGGAAATCAAATCACATCTAATAATCAAAGCACTTGAACATGTGCATCAAACCACCCTAACCCAAAGAAATGGTCAAATATGTTATACAAATTTAAAAATTTAGGTTTGGAAAGGGTCTCAAAATGTCCTATTGGGTCAATAACCCCTAGGTTTAGGGTGTTTCCAAGGTAGAACCAATCCTAGTCATGTCTGCATGTGATATGATGTGGGGTAAACTCGTGGGCATTAGGTTCATGACATATAAGGGTTTGTATTGTCTTACCTATGGGCACGTTTGTAGAGGGTAAGCGGTCGTTTGTCCAAGATGCAAATCTTTCCAAGCCCATTTATTGCCATTTTCTTAATCTTTTTCCTTTTATGTTTCAAGGAAATAGGTGGAGGCCACTATCTTGGCTTAGTGTACAGGTATGATAGTGTCATTTACAAATACTTTGCGGAATTGACAAGGTTGGCTTGTTATGAGACCTCCTTTCCCTTAGTAATGAAACTAAGAGATACTACCCTGGTTTAATGACCAGATGATAGTAATGTCATACTTCTAAGCACACATTATCATGATAGGTTGGCTCGTGATAAGACCTCTTATCCCCGAACACCCTAAGTGATTATTTTTTGTAGGCCCCCCATTTATTGTGGAGAATCGTTTCACTTCTTTCTCAGGGATACTTGGGTGAAGCATCTCAAAGGTGAATGATAGGATTTTGTCTTTTCCCTACTAATTTTACCATCTGGGCCTTCAACCCCTTCTTCCCATGAGGTAAGGTACAATCCCTTCTTAGGTCAGTGCACTCGAAAGTCCCAAAAGGTGAGGAGGAGAAAATTATAGGTCGTGGAATGTGAAAAGTATGGTGAGGGATGGATGATGACTCTTCAAGGAACCATCTAGTGGCAACCTATTCCTAAGGGAAACCAACTTACTAGGGCACCTTGTCACCCTCCCCAGGTTTAAACAAGCCAAGGAGCATAAATTCCAAGAAAACGTTTTAAAATCATGAAAGATTCATTGCAACATATTCAAGTGCTTCAAATATAGGAGTGATACATACCATGATACCTAGACTCGTTACCTCATGGAGTAAGATCCACTCTCTTCTAGGACTAGGCCGGTGTGTTGGAAGTTGTTGCTAGTGGTATGTAGGGTACATAGAATATGAAAAGAGGGGCCCTCCAAGGATATTCTTTGCCCATGTGGCTCTTGGCACTCCATGTCTAGAACCTATGGGCCTCAGGACATGTTTTCCTTAGTTACCCCTAGGCTCCAGCCAAGGGCTTCTTTAGTAACTAACTAGTAAATATTCTAGTTCAGAAGGAGGTCGAAGATCCATAATCATAGCTTCAAGGATGACCTCATCTGAAGGAAACACATCATCCATGAAATCAGGGTCTACAACTGACAAATTATAGGGCTCAAGGTATTACAAACAACAAGATCAGACTCGATAGGAAACACCAGATTACCTAGGACAATAGGGGGAAGCAAGGGCTCCCATTTCCCCATCAGATAAAACAATTAATCAATTGTTGAGACCTTGTCTTGAGAAGGAAAACATAGTTGTAAAGGATCCTTCTCAGGAGCAATTGAACATTGAGGATAAGATGCCACATAATTCACCTATGGCTGGAAAGAGTCTACTCGAACACTAGGAACACACAAAGGGGAAACTTGAGGTAAAGTTGAATCGGGATGGTGATTATCAAATGAAATTTGATCAATAGTGACAATGCTTCCATTGTGAGGGAAATGCATCACATGAAAAGGTGTATACACCACAACATTCATCACATACACATAATCATGCCCAAGAAGTAAATTAAAGTTTAAAGGTCCTATCACCACTTATAAATCAGCTAGGGAAGTCTTTCCACCTAATGTGATAGGAAATTGAGGAAGAATACCCAGACATTCTCAAGGTCTTATGTTGAAATCCAACAACTCACTGGTAGCTGACACAGGTTTGGGAGAAGCCAAATCTTTCCAAGTCGAGGATGATAAAAGACTTGTAAAGGATCCTTCATCTACAATAGTTCAACAAATGCCTAATTTATTAATTCCAACCATTATCTGGAAGGGTGAATAAGAAGGAAGTCTAGGCTCTACAAGGTCGTTCCAATCAAAGGAAGCCATCCTAGGACTTGGAGGGAGAATACTCGAAGAGAGTGGAATGCCCCCTTGTTCAGAGGGTACTGAACTGGAAATGCTAAGGAAACGGTCAAAAGATACATCACTCCCTAAAAGAGAAGTGTGATCAACTAAAGATTTCATTGGAAATACCACTTCCTTAGACTTCTCACTCTCCAAGAGAAGAGTGGGATCGACTGAAGATTGGATCAACACAACCAATTCCTCAACCATTGGTTGAATAGGATTTGAGATAACATGGTCAAGATATGAATTACCCCCCAAAACAAGAGTGGTCTCAGCTTAATATTGCATCTATACGACCACCTTGTCTACCAAAGATTGATTAGAATGTTGGGAAATTGAAGATGACTCAGAACTAGAAGCGTCGTCAGACAAGGACCACACTTCTTGTGCTAGAGTAATATCTAGGTACAAATGAGTAAGGTGATCTCCTTTTCAAATGTTACAGGGGAACATGGGATTACGTCCTATACATCTAGGCTTCAAAACCATATTAGTGCCCACAACATGAATTACAATGGCCAGTGGGTTACCCCCAACATGACTAGCATAGGATGGTTTCATGTCTTCAACATGAATTGCAAAGGTTTGTGACAAGATTCCAACATGAATCACATAGTTAGGTGACTCGATTCCATTATGAATAGAAGTGTCTGGACTTTTTCTTCCAGCATGAATCAAAGAAGATGGTTGTGTGCCCCCAACATGACGAGAAGAGGTTGGTGAATTGTCTCTAACATGACTTGCAAAGGTTAGTAGTTGATCCCCAACATGACTTGCAGAGGTTGGTGATGTTTGTCCAGTATGACTAGTAGTGACTAGACGTTTTCTCCCAACATGACTCACAGAGGCTGGTTGCATGCCCCAAGCATGACAACAGAGGCTGGTGACAGGACTCCAACATGAATCACAGAGGTTGGTGACTTGTTTCCAGTATTACTCGCAGTGATTGGACTTTTTCTTCCAACATTACTAGAAGAGGCAGATTGCTTACCCCCAACATGACTTGTAGAGGCTGGCGACAGGTCTCTGACATGACTAGCAAAGGTTGGTGACTTATTCTTCTTACTCTTCATCTTCCTATGCCTTTTATTCTTATGATTACTAGAAGCTACACTTTTACCAGAAGAGGGAGAAGGAGGAGTAAACTTCACATATGTAGAAGGTGAAGGATCAAAATCCATACGATTCCCCTGACACAATATTCTTATCTGAGAAGCATCAAGAGAATTTGGGACATTTGTAGTGGTACACAACCAAAATGATAGTCCTACATTCAACCCAAGTATGTTCAAAGTGGCCATCAAGGGGGCACCAACATTTCCAAAGAAAGGAAAAGAAAAATAATCCCCTTGGGTAGGGGTCCCTTGGTTGATATCCTCAAGAACTTTAGCCATATTGTTCTTATGAATAGATTCATTCCTTGTGGGATTGTTCATGTCCATAAAATTATCACGCACTGACTCTGGTGAACAAGTGGTATAAAAACCCATGCCTTCTAGGAGGTGGCTCCACACTTTCAAGAGAAAGACTAGGGGTCCTTCCCGATCAGCACAAGGGTTGGCCAACTACCCTGAATCAATGATCCAAATTCAGTTATACTGAAACAACCTAATGCCAACTACAAAGAAACACTCCAATAAAAATCCCTAATAGAAACATTGCAAGAAAACAAATTTTCCAAATCTTCAGCCCAAGTGGATGAGGTCCTAAGTCCAAAGAAATGAAAAAGTGGAAAGGTACCTTCCAGAAAAAGGCACAGGTTGATTAAGTCCCATGGACCAAAAAACAAAAGAGTGAGAAGTATTTATCCTGACCTCCAATAACTAGCCTTATCTAGTGCAAGTACCCACACTTCATTGGGCACCCTCCAACAGTACTGAAAAGTGTGATACGAAATCTACCCTAGGTACCATGACAGGCCCCCGCTGTTTCCTCTGATATCCCTAGGAAAATCCACTAAGATCACCAACTCACAATCAACATCTGGGGGGTATAGTTGATAGTAGGGATTGAATGCATGGGTAGGGTAACTAAGCCCAAGGCTCTTCCAGAGGACTATCTACAAAAGGGCTAGTGTCACTTTAGAAAATCTCAAACTAGGTGTGAATCTCTAGAGGACTGATGCCAAGAGGGACAATATCACTTCAGGAAAACTTCAACCATGTTCAAAATTTGCAGAGGACTGATGCCAAATGAGTCAGTGTCACTTTAGGAAAAACCCCCAATATACGATATATCCTCTACACTTATTCAAGCTTCAGAGGGGAAATATCCTTAACTCTCCTTCACACAACCTTGTTTTTAGCTCTTGTGTTATAGGAGGATCCCAACTATACTTATATGATAATTGGATTTAACACTCTTGGATATTCCTAAGGAGACTCCCAGAAACTTATGGAAAAATTTCCAGAAAAGAAAAGCTTTGCAAAAAAGCTTGGATAATAAGAAAAATGACAGAAATAAAAAAGGATTAACAAGACACCCTACAACTGACCCAAACTAGGAGAATCCCCAGTATGGTCACCAATTTTGTTGAAGGGATATTTCCCCTGTGATTATGGGTTGAAATCACTGCAGATCAAGACTATATAGAGAAGTTAGAAATATTCCCTCCAAGACAAGCACACAAAAACTAAAAAAAATAACTACTTTACAATGAGAAGTTAGGGAAGGAAGAGGGAGAATGGGTGCACCTTAAATCTCCCATTTGATGTCGATCCCACTCCTTTCCCTTGATGAGCTCTAGATCCTTTGTTGGAAGTAACCTACAAAATGGACACAATACCAGAGATGCTACGAAGGTAGTTACAAGATCAAAGGTATGCATGTCATATATCATATTCAAAGTAAAATTACTAAGAAAATACATACAAAGAACACATGATAGGAGGAAAACCAAACTCTTCTATTAACACCAAAACAAAAAGGTAAGTTACAACCTTGTCTCTCCTTTGGCACCGTCTCGAATCCAACTATCTAGGTTCCTCCAAGAATATTTCAAGCATCGAATCATCCACTATACACTTCATTGGATGGCCTAAATAGGGATAAGGATACACCCAATAGACATATATATAAGAAAGAGATGTTGGAAAAAGAGTTTTCAGGAATAAGGGGGTGTTTCTCAGAGGATAATAGGAAAGGGAGGCTTATTAGATGCTGGCAGCATAATATTGCACCAAGGGAATTCCCTTCTCCTTATCCCTTAATGGTGTTTTTATCTCTTCCCCAAGAGGTTTGGGGAGTTAGATTCCATTGTTTACGGGCATGAGGACGTTGGGGAACGATCCCAACCAAAAAAACCACTCGAAAAGATGTAATTATTTTATTTTTTATGATTTTTGAAGGAATCCA
Source organism: Picea mariana (assembly GCA_032191745.1). Classification (NCBI taxonomy): domain Eukaryota; kingdom Viridiplantae; phylum Streptophyta; class Pinopsida; order Pinales; family Pinaceae; genus Picea; species Picea mariana. The sequence goes on from JASDQU010309422.1 coordinate 48,731, forward strand.
CGGGTTGCAATATGGAAAGTTGTGGATGTCTATGCACTGCACTAGGGAAACCCATGGATATGCTCATAAGACATGTTTTTTTAATTATTTTGGAGAGGCAATTTGGGAAAATGTTTAGAAATATTTGGGAAAGGGTTAGGTCATGGTACAAATTCATAGGTGTGGAATTTTGTGCTATAACATATAGTCCTAAAATTATTGTAATTTCAGAGCCCAACTCCAAGCCAACCACCCTTATGTAGGAATTTTTTTTTCCCTAGGTAATTCTAGGAGTCTTTGGCCCTATTTTATTTAATATGGGAGAGGATGAATCCATGTTGATGAGGCCATGTTGTACATACTAGATATTTTCCATAGTACTCACAATGAAATTCCTCATATGTGGTGTACCTTTTAATTTTATACCAAAGTGCCTCACTAGCCCACCTATAGCAAGAGAAATTTAAGGATAAATTTGTGCCACTTAGATGTATTGATTGGATATCATGGTTCAAGAAAGGTGAGGATATATATATATATATATATATTCTTAGTAATAATAGGAAAACAACCAGAGGGAATGCCTTCTAAAATTGTCCCTTACCTTCAAGTACAGGTTGAGGTTAGGAGGGAGCATGGTTTTTGGGAGAAGACTTGATTGTCATCAGAATATATGGTCACTATTTGACTTCCTAAAAACTCCCAACATTCCTTACCCCAGGGTATTTGTGTTCAAATATGTTAGGAAACTATCTTAGGTTGATGAGATCTATTTCTTAAAATTCAATAAAAAATGTTATAGAAGATATTCCATTTCCATGAGAGGATATGCCTTATTAAATACCAAACATGGTAGGAAAGCAGTCAAGATAATTGGATACATGAAATTCCATTTGATAAACCATAGAAATATGACCCCCACTTTCCTTTGGCAGTAGCCAAAGGAAATAAGAAGCCATGTCCCAATGATCATGAGAAGAAGAATGTGGAAGAGAAATTGGCTCACATATTTTCATGGATGGAGGTAAAGGAAATTTTGGTAGAAAAATAGATCCAAGGAAACATCAAAGTCTTTCCCTACTTCTTGGCTTGTAGATTAGAAGGTTTGTAATGTAACCCTTTTTGGGGTACCTAAAAATTCATGTTCTTGACAGATTTCAAAATTATGATACCAATTAATAAAAGTAAGAAGCATGATACAAGCACATGCAACAATCAAGAACCATGTATATCTATAAAATAAATGTTTATCATGACATGCAAAACATTAACAAAAAACAAGCACATTATAAACTCATCATAGAGAAACAAATACACAACAGAAATATAATTTACAAAAAAACATAGAGAACTTATATCTTAAAGAAAACTTCGCCGACTGGCTACAAATTTTGAATGCTCCACCCAACCTTAGTATTTTTTGCACATTCATTGTCTACAATAGGACACCATTGATATGAGGCTATGAATCCACAAGGATGGGTGCCTAGGACGACTCTAAAACACACATACCAATAAGCTATCAAGATCTCATAGTTTACCCAACCACACAACAATCCTAGTTTGCAACATGCTTTCACCCTCAACTTGCACAACCCAAAGAAATGAACCCCCTTCTCTACAAAGTAGTCCCCCGGGTTCTTCAAATTATTTCTATGACTCTCGTGATACAAGATATGAAATATCAATGCTGGAAACAACAAGGATTATTAGTTGTGGATAACTCTTTCACAATTTCCATCATTCTCATGCACATGGGCATTAATAACCAATAGTTACCTAAAACCAACTAGCAATGGCTCTCTACCTCTAGCAATTTCGTTCCCATGCCAAAAAAAAATAAAAAGAGTGACCGAGAGTGAATGAGGTACTAATGGAGAATGAGAGTGAGGAGCATGATTGAGGAACATGAATGAGGAACCCCTCAATAACCAAAGTCATGGCTTATATAATTACATGTAATAATGCACCACGTGGCTTCCCCAACAAGCTTACGTAACCACTTTCCCAAATAATTCCATCATGAGTTAATAAAATATAATAAATTGACTTAGCCTCTTATCCCCCTATGACTATCTTCTTATTTTTCTTGTAGCCAATGATGCATTTTTATTATTAATATTCAAAGTATTATATTGCTAGGCTTTCTAGCCTTTCAACTTTACAGACACTTCGAGTTTTCATTAAATAAACAAAAATACATTATTAATACGGGGACTCAAAACCAGGGTATCACATTCCCCTCCACTTTATGTTGGCATTGTCTTTAGTGCATATCACCATGCAGGTGCATATATATACAAAATTTTAATAAAAAAATTCAAAAATAATTTCGGATATGCCTCTCACATTGTATCTTCCAACTCCCATGTTTCTTCTTCATGGATATAGCATGTCCACTAGACCTTTACTTTCCCTATGGATTTGTTCTATAGCACCATGATCTTCCTATCCACTATATGCATTGGCTATACCTGGTAGTATTTTTTTAGCTCCACCTAAATCAATGTCCAATCAATGACATTGTTAGGATCACGCTTGTACTTTTTAATCAAAGATACATGGAATGCAGTATGTGCATTCATGGAAGTAGACAGTGAAAGAATGTATGCAAATAGTCCTATTCTATCTAATATTTCAAATGGATCACAAAATTTGGCTTCTATATTGGTACAACTACCCAATTTTAGTGAGATTTTCTTGGATTCACTTTCAAAAATACATTCTCTCCCACTTTAAATTCTCTATTTGTCCTACTCTTATTTGCATAACTCTTTCTCCTATCTTGTGTTACTTTCCAATTCTGTTTAATTTTTAACCATCTACTCTTCCATCTCCTTGAGAAGTTCTGGCTCGAGTACTAATATGTCTATTGGGTTGTCTCAACTCATTGGAGTATTTCATTTTCTACCACACAGAGTTTCAAATGGGATCCTCTTCAAAGAATCTTGATACCCATTGTTGTAGGATACTTAGATGGATTATCCATCACATACATTTGGAACATGTCTTCAATCAATTGGTTGACTCTCTCTATTTTCCCATATAACTATGGATGGTATGTTGTACTAAAATACAAGTTTGTACCAAATCCCTTAAACAATCCTCTCCAAAAGTTTGAAGTAAACTTTGAATCTCTATCTGAAACAATTTCCTTAGGTACTCCATGCAACCTAGAAATTTCCTTCATGTAAATTTCTGCAATATTAGCTATCTCATGACTTGATTTCATTGGAATAAAATGAGAAACATTTATAAATTTATCCACCACTACCATTTTTGAATCATGTTTCCTTGATGTCCTATGAAGTTTAGTAATAAAATCAATGGTTACCACTTCCCATTTCCACTCTGGGATTAACAATGGCTATAGAAAACCCACTGGGTGTCTATGGTCAATCTTCACTCTTTGACACTCTATGCACTTTACAATGTAATGAGCAACATCCTTCTCCATTCCCGACCAAAAGTATTGGCTTCTTATTACTGCAATTGTTTTTTGGTGATTAGGGGATCAAATTTTGCTCAAAAATTCAAAGTGCTTGGAATCGCTTCAAACCAGATGAGAGCATAGGCCTTTTCATTGTGAACCCAACGAAACTCGTTTCATGTCAAACAGACGTCGAGAGCGAGAGATATTGCAATCTGTTCATAAAGTCAAACAGGGAAAAAAAGGACACTGACTGTACAGTGCGTACAGGCTGACGTGGCAGGGCCATACGACCGTACGATGATGTGGCATGTGATGATGTGGTAGAGTTTTGTTGGCAGTTGAGGGTGAATGATATCTCGACACGTGGCATTATTTGGTCAAGTGATTGGGTGCCACGTGGCACCCCAGTATTGGTTGATTGTTTGTTTATTAAAATGTATTGGAGTCCGTGGGGTTCGACCCCCGGACCTCCCCACCGGTGTAATATTTGACAATGACCGCCCTACCAACGCGCCATCCATTGGTTCTTATTAACCATATGGTTTCAAACATATTTGAATTTGATTATAGTTTAAAACGGCGGGTGGGTCGGGTCGGGGCTTAGCCCCGACCCGCGGTTTCATGTTTCAATACATATGACCATGTTATAACATTTTTGCGCGGGCATTAGTACAATGGAATGGAGCCCCCGGTCATGTGCTTTTATACATGTGACCATATGAAGCGCGTGGGGGGTTTAAGTCTTGGTTTCAAATGGTTGGCAAACGGTTAAGTTTTAAAGCCCGAGGTCATATTATAACCCCCCATGTACCCAGGTGCTAGGCGGTTAGGGGCTGGCGTGCCCATAACCATCCTACAATTTGCACCGTTGGCGCGGTTGCACCCGGTGCTGGGTTTTCACGCTATATATTGCGTGTGTGCCGGGTTCATTTCACAAGGGTGCGTTTTGTAGATGCAGAGACAACAAGCTTGAAGAGGGGACTTCCAGGAGGCCTAACTACTTCGTTTTTCGACCGATTGAGGTGTCGAAAAAGCCCAAATAGGGGTTTTTGGATGCTCTGAAGCCATTGGAGTAATCAGTTGGTCAGTTTGAGCATTGTAAGACATTTTTTTGAGCACTTTGAGCAATTAATAATAATGATCCATTGGAAGCTGGACCAGGAGATGTAGCCCAAGAGAGGGGTGAAGTCCTTTATCAATTGTTGTGTTTATGTGCTTATGTTCATTGATTATGTTGTTGTCTATGTGTATTTTGCATGAGTAATCCTTTAATTTATGTGTTTCAAAGTTGATCCATTTGATTTTAACACATAAAATTTACTTGCAAATAATTTCAAGATTTCAAGTCTTCTTCAATTTTAGATCAAGTTGGTATCAGAGCACTGGTTTTTGAAGACTTGATTGTTTGCAAGTGTTTGTTTCTGATGCTCACAAGGTTGAAACTCACAAGAGGAGAAGTTCAACTTATGGAGCCAAGTTCTCATCCTTCAAGGAGGAAGCATATACAATCACCGCAAGTTTTAGGGAGGCATTCACCAAGTATGGCTCATGCAGAAAGTCATGAACGTGTTCTTGCAGAAGATGAAGATCTCAGAAAGGTTGTCATGGAGATGAGAGAGATGATGAAGATCTTGATGGAAAGGAACGTATTGTCGTAAGGTGAAGGCTCCAACCCTTCAAGGCATAAGGGAAGCAGTGGTGACAAAACTCCAAACGAAAATGGAGGGAATGGTGCTTCTCCACCACCCTCTCCTCCATCTTCTTCTTCTTCTTCTACCAGTTCAAGACCTCTTCCGAATTCTCCAAAGGGGCATGGTAAAACTACTTCGCAAATTCCTTCATTAAAGCTTGATATAAAATTTGAATTGCCAATATACAATGGAGAAGTTAAT
>JASDQU010309422.1:54054-64277 GCA_032191745.1 Picea mariana
CACTGACATAAGAATTCACCAGCTGAGGAATAGATCCATTTCAGAGTATCTCATTAAATGGAGGAAACTATCGGCTAAAGATTCCACTTGGGAAGATGAGTCTTTTATACAGAAGCATCCAGAGTTACTCAAGCGTTGCGGAAAACACTTGTCTCAAGGGGAGGGGCATGTTAAGCCCTAATATTGGCTCATTACCCCTTAATTGGGTCATATTATATTAGTAATGTTATTTTATTTATGTCGGCTTTAGGCCATTGGTTGTAATTATACCTCCTAGTCTCCTATATATACCAAGGAGACATTTTCATTTTGAATCATCTTGTACTTGAACATTTAAGTGGGGTAAAAGGAGGTTGCCCCCTCGAAGAGGCTTATTATCTGAAATTATCTCTTTTTCAAGACGTTGAGTACTTTTTTTGAGGTTTTTCTATGCTATATTGATGTTTGGTTCTTAACACTGGGCCTATGTAAGGGCCTCGCACTATGTAAAAATTTAAGCTATCAAGCCTATTCAAGTACCTCAAAAAAAGTGTCAATGCTCAAAAATTTTGGTATGTAAATATTTCAATAAAAATAGAAACAATAAAAAAATTACTAAAAAAGAGCGTCGATTCTCAAAACTTTCGGTATGTAAACATTTCAATAAAAATTAAAAAAAAATTAAAAAAGAGCATCATGCTCAAAACTTTGGATATCTAAACATTTAAAACATTGAGAATAGCGAAACTGACAATAAGACTTCGAATCTATTCTCCAATGAGTGACATATAAGGTTTTTTTTATTATATAAAATATAATGTTTTTAGTTCTCTAGTTCGAACAATAGAGATGATGCAAAATTTTTGAGTCAAAGGACATATTAATATGAAGTCAACGAATTATCGATCACTATAGTCACCTTCGACAGAGACTAATAAAATATGCAAAAATGATAAAAGCAATTACATTCCATCCAAGAAACTCATGCTTTCGACTACCTTTGTAAAATAACTTTCGGTTTATAGAAATCATAATGTGAGGAATACAAACAACACCTTATTAGTACATTCTGAGTACTATACCTTTCGATTTCGAAGTGAAACCATTAATGGAGTTTCAATTCCATACATTTATCCAAAGTCTCATATAACAAAAGCATTACATGAGTTACAATTCAATACTCTTATCCAAGTTTTAAATCGAATTTAATATTTTGAAATTTCAAAATTCTCTTTTTCAAATTTGTGTATTAAATTTTTTAATTGGTTGGAAACAATTTGGTGGCAATTAATTTGGTGATCTATTCGTTAGATTTATTATAAAAATGAAACATTTAAAAATACAATTAAAACAAACTAAAATTTACTATATTACATGGGTTACATCACTCTAAGAAGAGAATATGGCTAGTGACTATATTACTTGTCTTACGTTTGTCCGAGCACAGAGTTTGGCTAGATTGTTGCTTTTCTAGATAATTTACCCAAATTCTCACATTGTGTTTATTTTTTTGTTCTCTTGGGTCTTGAGTACTAGAGCATTCACAATGGTGCACTCTACACTTTTTATTAATACCTCAAAGTATGTCTAATGAAAAAATTTAAATATTTTAAAGTATTTGCAATGGAAAACTTCAAATACAAATATAGAAGGATATCTTGATGGCCATGTTCCTGGTCGTTATGGGTCCACCTTCAATTACCTAGGTGTCCATGGCAAGGTATTTCTCCAAGACTTCCCATGCATTATGGGTTCATTCTATTCATTATTTTCACATGCTCTTCTCCCCAAATATTTGTACTCTCATTCTTCAATTCAGAATGCATGCATGTCTAGTTCTTCTTTGGAAAAGAAAGCAAATATGTGTTGGCTCGATTTGTTGTTGGCCCCTAACCTTAATATGGAAAGACCTTCACTTTGGTATTTACGGCATGCTTATATATACATASTGACTAATYTGTCTTCAATTACTGAGGTATCCATGRCAAGAGATTTCTCCAAGATTCTCATGCATTTTTAGTTCATTCTTCTTTAGTTGCACTTCTCCTCAAATATTCATACACTCATTCTTCAACTAAGAAGGATTTTGAATGTAAAATATGCCAAAACTACAGGCTACTTCAAATATTGAAAACAAAAATTCAAAAATAGCCAAAAAATTAAGCAACAAGTAACATATCTTAATATTGATGAGAAGGCATATTGATTAAACTTAGCCATTGTTTCTCGTGCTTTATTTTTTTGGACAACATCCATGTAAGCTATAAAAATAAGCCATGATATTTCTCAAAAACAGTGTGAAAATATGATTAGTAATATTTTTCTAAAATAGAAACACCATAATCCTCTGTGTGCATGTAATGTCTTGGTTTTAAACCTTTGGAAACCTTAAAATTGATTTTGTATATGTTGTAATTACATTTTTCATTACTATGTTTTCTATATGCCATGAGATAAACTTACCATGGTGATTATGAAACTTATAACCATGATCATTTTGAAATCAATAAAAAGTTCCAAGGTTGACCAGGGTAGAGCACCTAAAGGGAATATGATACCACAAGAGGGGAAAGGTAAGGGAGTCCAAGGGACTGTCTATATGCCTAGTTACCTATGTCTCTTGTGCATAATTGTCTAACCCACCTTGTCATCAACCAACCCTTCACTCTTTTATAATATTGATGATTAAGCCTAGCCTACAATTTAATTTGAGATATTATATGTGCACCTAACCATCTCCTAGATTTAGGAAACCACCTCCTACATTAAGAGGATTTATTCCCCACGTTATTGGAACTAAGAGAAGTTGGATTAGGACCCTCTTACCACMTTTCACTCATGCCAAGAGAGGAAAATTCAAATAGGGAGAGAAGAGGTTCTTTTTGGAAGCTTTAGAGAGGATAAAAGGGGAGTTTTACCTTAGAAAAATGGAGTTTCCATACTATGGGATTGAATATACCACGAAAGAAAGCCATGATAKCTAGTAGTGAATAGGAGAAGGAATATGAATCCATAGAGAGAAATATGAAGGAACCAATGTGCATTAATAAAAACCAGATTGARTAGAGAGATACCCTTAGAATCCCTGAAAAAAGATCATAAAAATGTCCAAGCACCCAAAAACTTATCCTCCTACCTTCGCCTCCCATCCCTATATATGAGGGYGGAAGTGGGGGGAGAAAGTGTGCATTTCCACTTTCTACACACTTTCTCTTTCACCCCCACTCCCATATATAAGGTGGAAATGCACATTTTGTACACACTTTCTCACAAGCCCAAGCCTACACAATTTACACACTTTTTCATCCATTTGCACACTCATATATGGGAGTGAAAAATGCACACTTTTTGCCCACCCCAATCCTACTCCCACCCCATATATGATGCACACTTTGTGCACATTATCTCCCTTGAACCAACCTTCATATATGGGGCAAATGCATATTTTTTTTCCCATCCCCAACTTCATATATGGGGGTGGGAAATGTGTACACACTCTCTGCTCCCACCCTTATATGGGAGTGGAGGCGGGGGTAGAAAGTGTGAATTTTAAATGCACACTTTATATCCACCCCCAATCACAATATATTATAAAAATTGATCCAAAAGATTTCAAAATAAAAAATGTAACTACTCAATATTTCTATTTGTAATTGTTGTCTTCAAACCACCATTAAATACATAGAAATTTAAAAATCTCAAGGCCCTGGTGGTAAAAATTGACTTGTCTAAGGCATATAATAGGATCAATTGGCTTTATATGAAGATTTTACTTATTCAAATGGGGTTTAATGCTCCTTTTGTTTCATGGGTAATGAATTGTGTGTCTTCAGTCTCCCACTTAGTGCTTAGAAATGGCTCAACAACTTCGTTCTTCAAACCAAAAAGGGGTTTAAGACAAGGTTTTCCCCTTTCACCAATGTTATTTTTAATAGTGGTAAAAGGTCTCAATGGAGCTTTGAAGGATGCACATAGGGTTGGGAACTTCAAAGGTATAAAAGTGGAAAACATATGGTCTTTGACTCATCTTCTGTTTCTTGTTGATATCTTGATTTTTTGTGATGGATGTAGGGGGATATTGTTGAACTTAAAGAAATTATTGAGCTATTTTGTATAGCTATAGATATGAATATTAATTTGGAAAAATTGATTATTTCCTTATGTGGTATCTGTTGATTTTTCAATAAGTTAGCTTAAGAATGAAGTTCATTCCATTTCAGCATTTAACCATAACCATAAATGTTGCAGCAACCAAGATCACAAGAAGAAGAACCATGCACAAGAACACAAGATGTATCCTGGGAAACCCTTCTCAACAAGGGAAGAAAACCCAACCAAATCCTTTGCTATATTCTTCAAGAGAAAGACCTTCACCACCAAGATAAACCCTAGCACACAATAGGGTGCTCAAACCTTAGAACTCTAGCACCCAAGAGAGGTGCACACTTTTCCCAAAGAAGTGTACTTGCTGAAATTTCCAAACTCACATGAAAGATATGATTCCTCAATGGGGAATTCACCTTTAATTATACTAACCTGAACCTATCAACAGAAGTGTCTATTGGCACAACATGGCCAACCTCACTAGCTTATAATATAATTAATATTATCCAGATTAATTATCTTTTACATTAATTATCAGTCACATTAAGGTGGGGCCGACCTATACCCTTTACATAAAAATTAGGGTTACATGTAGGTCTAACTCTTAAACAATATATAACAAGGGATCTAGTACACCCACTAGGGGCACATCCATAGGGATGTCATATCTCTGGCTCACTGCATTACACAGAAGAACCAGATCTTCACACGCTCACCTGTGCTCGTCCATAGGCACCTCCACTCTACAGATCTTCTTTCCCACTGCCTCACACAGGATAATCATCTGGAGTTTTCTCATCAACTCTGTTGCTCAGAGGAGGCTAATACATCATCTTCATTTCTTGTTCACATCACGATGCACCCAGCACTTTGGGATTTCACACGTTCACCTTGTGCTCAGCCACAGGCACGTCTAACTCAACATATCACCTTTCCCACTGGATAATCATTTGGAGTTATTCTCAACTCTCTGAATGGAGGAGGTCATCTCTACATTCCTAGCACCGTCTCAGGCAGGAACCACATACCTTTCTTAGGGGCTTTCTCTCAGGTTTGTAAGCTGAGAAAAAGACTCACATAGCTGCATTTATCCACATCTCTCAGGTTTGTAAGCTGGATAATTTCTCACATAGTTGCATTCATCAACACTCCCTCTCAGCTAGGGAGGCATTCTTCATCATGCCAAGTCTCACACGGATGTACTCTAAACTTTGTCTTGGCTAGAGTCATCAATACTCCCTCTCAACTGGGAAGGCATTCTTCACCAAGTTAGTCTGGTGAAGATGTCTGTAATCTGCTCGTGTGTAGGAGGGTACTGCATGTGTACGATTTTCCTCTGCATCATATCTTTGATATAATAATATTTCATTTCATCGTGTTTCGATCCATTAGGAAACACTGAGTTCTCAAGGAGATTTACACATGGCTCTTGGTTATCATCACACGATCAATCTCATGGTTAAGTAATCTATTAGAAGCTTGTGAAGCCTCATTGCTTCGCACACTCGACGCTATATACTCTGACTCTGTGGTACTAAAGGTCACAGAGTTTTGTTTCCTGCTACATCAGGAAATCATGGCAAACTTCACAGTAGAACATCAACTGGATGTGCTCTTCCGATTCACTGTACTTTCTTCTCAATCTAAATCGACATATCTTGCAAAATCAAGTTCACACTGGAGGCATATCTCAGGCTATATCCAACTGTGCCTTGCATATATCTCAATACATGTTTTGTTGTTGTCTAGTGAGTCTGTCTCGGTTGACTCATTAAATTACTAAGCACATTTATTGCATGGCATGAATCAAGTCCGGTGTTAACCAGATACATCACTGATTCAATCAGTTGTGGATCAGTCTCATCTGAATCATCATCAATCTTATTCTTTAAATCCATCACGGTGGATTTTGCATTATGTCATACTAAACTTCTTTAATATTTTCACTGTATATTTTCCTTGACTCAGGAAAATCGCATTGCTCCTCTATCATACTTATTGTCCCGAGAAGTTGTGCATCATACTGAGATTCTTCATCTCGAATTTAGAAGTCAAGGATTACTTGTATCTGAAAACAAGGCCTTTTTAATAGGTCATCAAAATCAGGCTCTCATCATCAACACTGTAATAGTATAGGTTTGAATAAAAAATACTCTTGTTGACACCCAAACTCATCAAGAATCCATCCATCTGATATAGTTTCCAACTCATGGATGGTAGTATGGATTGAAGTGTATTAGGTTTACTGGATCAAGTGTCTCATCATAGACAACTCCCTCTATTTGTGAGAAACCTCTGGCTATAGATCTCGATTTGTATTTCTTGACACTTCCATCAGCTGCATTCTTGATCTTATAGATCCACTTGGAAGTTACTACAGACTTTCCTTTTGGTCCTTGAATAATATATTATACGTCATTCTTTAAGATATACTAGTATTCTTTTGTTATGACATCTTTCCATACATCTTCTCTTGTTTCTTCTCTAATACAAGGAGGCTCAACATCAACGAAGTGGCTCATAACTGAAGGATAGCTCGAAAATCTCTTTTTCTTTCTCGGGATGTGCCTTGAGAGGCTTGTATGTTTCTCTACCTCTTGCAGAGTGAGTCTAGGTAGGCCTTTTATGTCATACTGAAATATCTCTGACCATATCAACTGGAGCAACTGTATCAACTAAAATAATGTATGTCTCCCTCTAAACTACTGAAGGGGGAGAAAGTATTGTCTTACTGTCAATATCTATCTGAGATTTTATGGATCTTTTAAAGACTATCTCTTCTTCAAGGAAAACGTCTTTGCTTGTCTCAACCTGTCTCAGACCAAGGATGTCGATCTGGAATGTTTTTTGAAGATTCAATATATCCTTTCCTTCTAAAGGATCTAGCTTGGACTTATTCTCTTTGGGTACATGAAAATACACTGGGCACCCAAATAATATGAAGTGTTCAATCTTAGGCATCATTCCGGTGAAGACTTCTTCGAAAGTTATGTTTTTCAAAGTCTAGTGAAGACTCTTGTTCTGAACATATATTGTGTCATGCATGCTTCTGCCCATGGAATCCTAGAAAGATTTTGATCATGCATTATTGCATTGGTTGTCTCAATTATGGTTCTATTATTCCTCTTTCTTAAATAGTTTTGACTCCCTCTGATTCAAGTGACTCCCTCTGAAGGATAAGCATCTTCCTTTGTTATTAACCTGTCTGGAACAAGAAAACAAGAGGAACCAAAACAAGAATATCTCCTAAAGGAGAATAATGAGTACATATCTAGAATCAAAACAATTTAAGAATTTTTATCACAGCTACAACACCTACTTGTAATGTAGAAAAAATTAGAAATATAGATTATAGGAATGACAATTACAACAATCAAACCTAGAGTCTTTACTTCCAGTGTGTTGTTCTTCTGAATGCACTGAGATCCCTCTGGATCCATGACTTCAACAAAGGTTCCTTCCTCCTGCAATTACCCTTATGACAATGATACAAATAATATATATGCAAATGCATACCTAAGGGTGATGATATGATTTCTCCAATGGCACCTGGCCGATCTCTGTCCTCTAACATCTTCATGAAGAAGGTAGTCACAGTGTCACCCTTTTGTATTACCCACAATAATCCTTCCTTCGAATTCTTCTTTTCCAGGAACTTGAAGTTGCTTGATCCATCAGGATTATCTTCCATCATATTTCTTGTTTCATCATAATTTTAGATTCTTCACAAACCCTTGTCAACTGGGCTAGAAAACCTAACGGCTAGACTAGGCTATCACTTTTAGGTTTTATTGGACTTGTGACTGCCAAAAATAAGCCTTTCAAATATAGGAGAACACTAGTGAGTTGAAGAGCTCCTTCAATGATCAGGGGATCAAATTTTTCTCAAAAATTCAAAGTGCTCTGGATCGCTTCAAACTAGACGAGAGCGTAGACCTCGTCGTTGCGAACCCAACGCAACTCGTTTCGTCTCAAACGGACGTCAGGAGTGAGAGATATTGCAATCTGTTCATAAAGTCAAATAGGCAAAAAAGGGACGTTGACTGTACAGTCCGTACAGTCTGACGTGGCAGGGTCGTACGAATGTACGATGATATGTCAGGTGGTGATGTGGCAGATGTTGATTGGCAGGTGTGGTCGAATGGTTTTTTGACACGTGTCCTTTGGTGGCTAATGGTATGTTGACACGTGGCCCAATCCATGGGCACCACGTGTCACTTGTTATATGGATAAAACTTTGTCGTTGGCCGGAGTCGACCCCGTGACCTCCGGGTAGGGGAATGACTTGGCAAGTAGCTGCCAACCAGTGCGCCACCGTGCATTGCTTGCTATGTAAGTGGCGAATTTTATATTTAACATTGTATATGGTTCAAGTTTGGGCCGCGACCGGGCCGGGGCTTAGCCCTAGCCCTTGGTCGCGCGCCACATACCATATAACTGACGCTTGTGTATATAGAATGCGTGCGGGTTTTAAATGTGGTTTGAACGGTTAAAGTTTTAGCCCATGGCTATATGCCAACATTACATATGACCATAACCAAATGCGYGGRGAGTTGGAACGGTTCAACCGTTTAGCCCTTTTKCCAAATGTGCGCGGTCATATGACCCATGTGCCCAGGTGATAGGTGGTTAGGGGCTGGCACACCCATAACCGTCCTACAGTTTGCACCGTTGGCGCAGTTTCACCCAGTGCTGGGTTTTCACGCTATTTATTGCGTGTGTGCCAGATTCATTTGACAAGGGTGCAATTTGTAGATGCAAAGACAACAAGCTTGAAGGGGGGACTTCCAGGAGGCCTAACTTCTTCGTTTTTTGACCGATTTTGGTGCCGAAAAATCCCAGCTAGGGGTTTTAGGACGCTCTGAAGCCATTGGAGCAGTCGTTTGGTCAGCTTGAGAATTGTAAGGCATGTTTTTGAGCACTTTGAGAAATTAATAATAATGATCCATTGGAAGCTGGACTAGGAGATGTAGCCCAAGAGAGGGGTGAACTCCTTTATCAATTGTTGTGTTTTATGTGCTTATGTTCATTGATTATTCTATTGTCTATGTGTATTTTGCATAAGTAATCCCTTAATCTATGTGTTGCAAACTGATCCATTTGCTTTAAACACATAACATTTACATTGCAATAATTTCAAGTATTTCAAGTCTTCTTCATTTTTAAATCAAGTTGGTATCAGAGCACTGGTTTTTGAAGACTTGATTGTTTGCAAGTTTTTTTTTCTGATGCTCACAAGGTTGAAACTCACAAGAGGAGAAGGTCAACTTGTGGAGCCAAGTTCTCATCCGACAAGGAGGAAGCATATATCATCACCGCAAGTTTCAGGGAGACATTCACCAAGCATGGCTAATGCAGAAAGTCATGAACATGTTCCTGCCGAAGATGAAGATCTCAGAAAGGCTGTCATGGAGATGAGAGAGATGATGAAGATCTTGATGGAAAGGAACATATTGTCGCAGAGTGAAGTCTCCAACCCTTCAAGGCATAAGGGAGGCAATGGTGACAAAACTCCAGATGGAAATGGAGGGAATGGTGCTTCTCCACCACCCTCTCCTCCATCATCTTCTTCTTCTTCTTCTTCTACCAGTTCAAGACCTCTTCCGAATTCTCCAAAGGGGCATGGTAAAACTACTTCGCAAATTCCTTCATTAAAGCTTGATATAAAATTTGAATTGCCAATATACAATGGAGAAGTTAATGCTGAGAAGTTAGATAATTGGATACGTCAAATTGAAGTATATTGTAGAATACAAAAAATTCAAGATGATGAAACCAAAATTCAGCTTGCTTCATTAAGATTGGATAGTGCGGCACTTATTTGGTGGGAATCCAAGACTTAGGAGGATATGAAAAAGCATGGTAAAATTTTGATTTATTGGAATGATTTCATTATCGCAATTAAAAAACAATTTTATCCATTGGCATATAAACAAAAGGCAACTATGGAATGGCAGAATTTTAGACAAGCTAAAGGACAGAATGTGCAAAGCTTTACTCAGGAATTTAGGAGAAGAGCTTTGGTTTTGGGAGTAGATTTGTCTTCTCAGGAAACTTTGCTCAAATATATTGGAGCTTTACATAGTTATTTGAGACATACTATACTCATGTTTAATCCTTCGAATCTAGATGAAGTTTGT
>JASDQU010309423.1:8419-29516 GCA_032191745.1 Picea mariana
TGTGTGTTTTGAGCTTTTGGAGAGTGTATCTCTCTTCCTACTCCAAAGCACTAGCCTAGCTAAATGTTAATGTAAAAGAGCCCTAGAAAAGAGTTACTAGATAAATTTTAAGATTACGCAATGTTGTTTAAAAGCTGTTGTTTACTCAAAGGCAACGGAAGTGAAACTTATGTTGTATGACTCCGACCCAATAATGCAAGGATGAGAATCAAATGTATCACTTTTCTTTCAATGAATCCTATGTATGGGAGAGAGAGAAGTTTTCCATATCAACCAGGAACTATATGCAAAATTTCCTTTCAAATGTCAATGCAAACAATCAGTTATCGAATGACTATTCTCTATTTTTCTCTTTTTCAATACTTCAACAATCTCTAAAATTTGATTTTCAATGTTTTCTAAAGACAAAAACAATTTGATGAAAGAAAAACTGTGTTCACTTTTCAAAAAGAACCCTCACTATATCAATGAGAGAGCAGAAAATCAAATCATAAAGAATCAAGCAATAACAACCCAATCAACTCTTTCAATGAAAGCAAAAATAAATAACAAACCAAATAGTCTTCTCAATGAAAATGAAAATGTTCTTTCAAACCAATAAACAAATGAGAAAACCAACAAACTTAACCTTCAACCAATCACTGGTTCTCAACTAATCAAACACACTCAGAATATAAAGTCAAAGAGAATGGTTTTGCCAAGAAGAGTCAAGAAACAAAAGTCAAGTCACAAATGCCAAGAAAAGCCTTGAAACCCTAAAACTATTCACGCATGCAAACTAAAGCAAGAAAGTTATCAATCAATAGTCCAAGAAGCCAATAAGATGTATTTCAACTGATCCGAGCAGTTAGAAAAAACAAAACTCAACTTCAAAATTTTGAAAAAGAATGTTCGCAGGTAAGCACTATTACACAGTGCGAGAATCACTGATTCTCGCAGGCAACCTTTAATCAAGGTGCGAGAACCTTGCACTGAAACCTATGGGCATGGTGCGAACCTTACCAGTTATCACAGGCTACAATGAAGTGCAGTGTGAGAATTCCTGAACATATCAAAAAATTTGAAAAATGAAGTAAAATTCAAAAAGACTTATGGACTCATAAGGTCTATCAGGATATCCTGAAGACTCAGAGACTGATAGGACAAGAGAAAAATGAAACCAGAGCAAATGGCCACAGAAAAATATCAAAAGCCACAAAGAAAATGGGATTGCTCCCCAGTGTAGTCGCCAATTTTTTTATTGGATAAATCCATAAGTGCGGACACAAACCGATCTCCCTAGATCCACCTGGATCTAGAACAAAACAAGACAGAATAATACTCTTTCCCTAGATTTCAACTCTTGAATGAACTAGGAGGCAAGAATCATGAACATACCTTATGATCGCTTCCTTTGGTATTTGTTGTTCCAATTTCACTCCAATGCTCTTGCGTAGTCAAGACCAGGACAGCTCAAACCAATCGAAGTGAAAACAACTTAATATATTCAACAGTCAATCTATGTATATGATCAAGGAGTTATACAATAAAGTAGACTTAGCTTTATGGGAAAGAGACACATTAATGTATCATATTGATGGAAAGCAAAGATTACAACCTGAGCCTTGATGTTGCAAACCTCCTTTCGATGGCCCTTGGCTCTAACACACACACTTGCTCACTTGCATGAAGAATATCAACCACTTTTGATAACCTTGCTGGAGTTCTTAGCTGCTATAGCATCAGTCCTTCACACAATATTTCACTAATTCTCCAATATCTTCTTAACCTTTCTTGCTTCTAACCTTTTCCATGAGAATTCCCTCTATATATAGGAGAGAATGAATTAGTTACTTGGATAAGAATGATCCCAAAATATCAGGAAATACAATACTTAGATAACCATTCGAATGCCATCTCATCCTTCTAGAAGATTCCCTTCTAGAAGCTTCGAGAATTTATCTTTTTTCTTTTCTTTAGAAAGTGTTCGCACCCTAGCAGTTAGACACAGTGCGAACTTCTCGCACCCTGGCTTAAGGCAGCCTGCGAGAATCATGCATTCTCATAGGCAAATGTATTGGTAGCCTGCGAACCTTCCTCAAAAATGTGATTTCTGGAAAGAGATGAAGGTAAATTTTCTCTGGAGAAAGTTCTAATGAAGATCCTGAGCACACCATCATCAATACATCATCATGACGACCAAAATCATGGGTAACAAGGTGAGATTGCGCAGTGCATGAAATTTATGATAAGCAGGGTGCATGACAGAAGTTTATGGTTGGATAAGAGATATTCAACCCATTTTGAAGACATCTAGCAGCTTATTGGACTATCCTCTCAAGGAGAGGATGTGTTGAAAGGATTCCAGGGTCCCGATAAGCACAAGAAAAAGAAAGGCGAGCTTAGCCTGTATGAGAAATTCAACACAAAGAGGGGAGGACACACAACAGTAATCAAACCAATACTACCCGAGATAGTCCGAACAGGCTGTTACATCATAGCTAGCAAGGTTATGAGATCATACTATAAATTATAATGCACTTTAGATGCATTATCAGTCATCAACTTTTGCGCCAATGGAGCAGTGTTCAATTGGTGTAGTTACCTGCTGGAGGAACTACTAGTAGTTTGCGAGGAAACGAGGGAGAAGGGAGGAACCTTCACTTATGGATACCTACTTGTGGCATTCGCAATGATCAAATGGAAGCCACCTATGGGCAGACAATCGGAAATACTAGATAAGAGCCGCATGGCGAAGATGTCTGAGCCATTGAAGTCCAGACCAGACTTGGAGAGTACATCCTTCAATGCCGCAGCATTTGCTAAATGGTATAATTGTCTAATAGATGCAACATATAGTTTTTGCATCCCGCAGAAGCTCCTCAACTGCAATACGAGAAATATCACCTTCATCATGAAATAACACCATACATTTGTCTGGCCGAGACATGTCAGCAGGGAACATTTCCACACAAGGATGCTACCATTCTATCTAGACGAGGAGGCCTTTGACAAGGAATTCATGTCATGGCCAGGATTCAAACGCAATCTGCGCAAATCAGGGAGGAATTAATTTTTTCCTGTGGAGATGCTGAAGAAAAAAGACAAGGAAGCAGGAGAAGGACCGAGCTCAGGCCCAGAGCTGAAGAAGCTAGATGCTATGGTATAATCAGACTCCGAGGAGGAATAAGAGATATAGCAGTTAGAGAGGAGGAAAATATCGACCCTCCGTCAGCTGCCAGACGATGTCGTGTTGTCAGGCACGGGCATTAACCAAATCTTGGGTGTTCTTCTTAGTACCGAACCATTGGTGAAGAGGCCCAAAACTCGGGTCTCATCGAACAAACCTCTGAACTCCCAACCCCTTGCATCAGCTACCCCCCGCACCCGCGTAGCGGTCAAAGCCACCACTATAATTAATATTCAAGATGACCCAGAGCCTGAAACAATTTCGTGCACATTCATCACTGAGCACCCTCCATCACCACCAGCACCCCAATCACCAAACCCCACCACCACCAGTCCACATCAGACCACAACCCCATAGCCTATGCAGCTCGATCAGCCAGAGATAGTGGAGCAACGAATCCCAGAAATAACCTGAGAGTCACCCAAACAACCATTAGAATTTTCTGGTACAGACCCCAAAGCATCAGAGTCAAGCATGAAGTTGAATGACCTGAATTTATACACTCAGGAACAGCATCCTAATTCTTCAATGCAAGAAAAAGATGCCCGAACTAGAGAGGAGATGTAAGCTAAAAGTAACCAAAAATCACCTCACCAATCAAGGGTTAGGGTGCCCAAGAAATCAAGGCGCATTAGGCATAAGTATCGGAAGATCCAAAGATACCATATGCTCAGAATGAACCAGAATCAAAAACCAGGTAGGATACGACATCTGCGTGAGCACAAATGGAGCAGGTTCTCCAGAACCCTCATCAATGCACCGAATTGGTGCAACTCTGCATAGACATAACAGAGGTTCTAACTCTTTTTCCCACAATGCTAAGGTTGAGGATCGCACCAGTGCCACCAATAGTGGAGGAGGTAGAAACTCACTCGGACCATTCAACAGATAGTGGACTTCCACTACAGACACGAGCACCCAACAATGCATCTCCTTCATCCGTCGACCTCGTACAGTGGCCAGCGACACAATTATTCTGACTAATCCGAGCATCAACAGACCAATTAGAAAAAAGGCTCAAGGAGGCTAATAGATCCGCCAAAATTGTAAGGAAATAAGAGTGTGTCACGCAAACATGTAGGATACAGCAAGAGCATGACAAACTCCAAGTCCAGCGCAAACTGGAAAAAGTGTAGGAAAGACTTGTTGAAGCCTGGCTAGAGATTTGGAAGGTTGCGCCAACCTACTCGAAGCTAACGAGGTAGAAAACCTAGAGCAACAGATCAAGCTGCTACAAGAAGCATGGACACAACTCACTACCCATGTTGAGCAGCTAGAATCAAAGCTACAACAGGTCTAGCAGGAAGCAAAGAAGCATCCTCAACAGCTGCAGGAATAGATACAGAAGATAATATTGCAAGGTAACAATGCCCGAGTAGCATTGCATAAGCACATAGTGTAATGCACCAAAGTCTTCAGGGAAGTCAGCAACTGGATGGGCATCATCGCTCGACGAAACCAATTCTTGGACGAGGTGCGCACAAAGATCCAGGTGTTGAACGAAGAAGTTGCAGCCACAATGGACCCCATGGAGCAACAATAGAAGTTTGACCAAATCCAGCAGGCCGAAAAACGAACTGAATACACTCTTTGAGACACAGTTCGTAGCCAAGAAGGAGCTACGTGAATTTCGACCTGTAATTTAGACAACCCACATGAAAATGCATCAAGTTAATGCAACAATAGATTTTGAGTCGAACTTGTTGGTCAAGGCCAAGCCAAAGGAATATAGTAAAGAGACGACCCAACAGTTTCTTGCAGAGGCATCACTCCTCGCCTAGAAATGGCAGGACAAAGTTGGAAGCTTTCAAGGAGTGAAACAACGAGCCTTAGAGTTAGTACCATAGTTGGGTCCTTCATTTGAAGAGGTAAAAGAAGAGAAAGAACAAACATAAGAGCCCAAGGAAGATGAAAAGAAGGATGAGGGAAAACAGTAGATTCTCCCAGAAGATGTGAAAGAACCAAGCACTTGACGCGAGGGCAAGTCAAGGATTGTGGTCAGAGCCTGTTTGGGCCCTTCATTTTTGGATAAGTAATTGCGCAAGTTTTGACTAAGCATGAGTTTTGCAAGCTTCATCAGAGGCTTGGAGAAAGAGAAATAGAAAGCAGTTGCGAAAGTTAGCGCAACGCCAGCTAAGAAACAAATTGTTGCAACATAACAAGAAATTGTGCAAGACAAGAAGGAAGACACAACCCATCTTATATATAGGGATGAACATAATTGTAAAAGGGTTAGTCATGTTGTTGTTGAGTTGATTGATTTATTCATTCTTGTTGTTGTTACCCAGTCGGATTAGTTGTTGATTGTTGTAAGTTGAATTAATTCAAGTCTTGATTCTGTAATGGATGGGATCTATCAATTTTGAGAATTGGACATCTACGACATGAGTCCAGAGCCAAGAGTCTGTACAACGCACTATTGTGTAATTTTGAGTCTGTAATAGGAGAAGGATTCTGAAGATAATATGAAGAAGGACCTAAATTTTAAAATATGATGTGTCTCTATGTTTTTACTTATGCATTACAGTATTTCCTTATGGCTTATGAGTTCTATTTGATGGTTCTATGTTTAAATGCTTGCTAGCAACATAAGTAGGTTTGATTCTTGCACATGTATGTTTCATATTTGTTCATGTCTCTTGCACAAGATAAGGAATGATTCATGAAGGCTCTATGGATCCTCTTAAGTCTTTTCCCTACCCTTCCCTATCTATCTGTCTTAACAGCGCTTCGGGTGAGACTTCTTCTCTTCGAAGGAGATAAAAATGCCAGCACTCTAGACTACACGGTACCTTTTTTTGGTAACCTGAGAAGGACCCTGGTCTAATCAAACTTGCGTAAACAGTGAGAAGAAGTACAGCTGGGAAAAGAGAAGGGATAAATAAGTATGTTTGATCGAATAGGCTTGATTGAATCCACATCAAGCAAAGGAATTAAGGTCTTAGAAATAACTCAGTTGGTTTGAAATCCCCATGCTGTGTGGAAGGAGTGGGAAAAAGGGGAGAGCCCCTAACTCATTTCTTGATATGTGTTATGTTTCCTCTAGAATGATAAAGTTGATTTACTAATAAAAGTAAATTTTTGGACACCATAGTGATGATGATTTTATTTCTACAGAAACATTTGAGAATTGTTTGTATTGCATTCATGAAAACCTTTGAGGGTAATGTGATGAAGTGCATAAAGATATGCTAGGACATTTTGAAGATGTTTTATGGAATTGAATGTTATGCACAATATTTTGAAAGGAAGTTGTATGCCGTGGATACCCAGGTAGGGTATGGATCAGGAATAAAACCCTGATCGAATCAGGTTAATCGAGAACCCAATAGAGGAGATGAACGTGATTCATTCATCGGAAGGAAACCGATCTCTTTCGTTAGATTGACTTCAATATCCACTGGAGTTAATGGATCAAATGCCAATCGTTTTATAAGATCGATGGCCCATATTTATTGCAGAGGTCGAATAGGCACACAGGTTAACGACAGAGGTTGTGCCCATAATTTAAAGTCAATATATTTTTTCTTTGAGTTTGGGGTCCGATCGTAGATCGGACGGTCCGTATTCATTGCAGAGCACAAAGGAAGAATTAACAGGTGTGCTAGTTCACGGCCTGCAATCAACCTACAATGTTGATCTCGTCAGGGTGGATGATCAACAACCACAATTAAAAGAGTTGGGCCAGCACTTTTCAGATTATGGAGATTGAACTCTCCGATAAAGAGCAATCACATTCGAGATTTTGCAATCACTTTGAACCGTTGATCTGTGAACGATCGGTGGGTGGACCTACAAGGAACCCATGTGTTAATGCCATGTAAACTCGTACTATGATTGGGTTCTGTGGTTGGATTTGGAAAATCAAGCTCTCAGTCTAAATTCTTGGTCAAATACTTCTATGTCGAAATTATTATTATCTGGAAATCGTGTGGTTAAAATCGATCGAGGGCTATGATCAACGGCCTGCGATCATTGTAGATATTTCATATGCACACGGGTTAATGTCGAGATCTGTACCCATAAATTAAATTCAATATAGTTTTTTTTTTGGGGGGGGGGTCCGATCGTAGATTGGACGGCCCGTATTCATTGCGGATATCAAATGAAGAGTTAAACTGTGAGTTGATTGAGGTTTCACAATTCCTTGCAACCGTTAGATCTGGGGGAAGATGGATTTGCACCGTTGATTTGTAGGCAAGCAGTGTAGCCAGGATCATAGTGCTTGGAAACGGGAGCTAAAAGGATAGTGTTGAAATGAATAGAGTTGAGATCACAGCTCTCGGTTGCATGGAGAGAAAATGGAGTCCCTCTGGGCCAGTCAAGGAAGATAGAGTTTAGCACTTTGTGTTAGAATATGGTCATGGGGATTGGTTCTATGGGAAAGAAGGTGCTCATAGTTATCGCATTGCATGGAATTTCTTCGAGGAAATGCATGTTTTCATAAAGGACAGACAATGGATTTCCCATTGAGGAACGAGGACCTTCCACTATTTATACTTACATTATGTCGGTGTTAGAGAAAATCAAAATTTGGGTGGCCATGAGTGTTGGCACCCTGGTTACTAATGAAGGAAGAAGGCTTGGGAGAATTCAAGAGAAACTTGTATTTTCATATGTATTGATTTGGGATCATGATCATCCTGTAGCCGGAAGCATATTCCTGCTGCAACAATGAATGAGAATGAATAAGCCATATGGTGAAAAGCTTAGTTAAGCTCCAACGCACCATGGAAAAGTGTTTGTCGTAAAGTGTGGAAAACTTGAAATAAATGAAAGGGTGCATTGGGTATGAATGTGGCCACGAATGTTGGCACATTCATTAAAGTCAATTGATATATGAATTACATTTTGAAAAACAATTGGTAGGATGAAATGATGCATAGATAAGGGATGATGTATCCTTTTTCTTTGTATCCTTGAATAGATGAAAATGACTTGGACTATTAGTATGCCTAATTTTGAAAAGATAACGTGCATGAAAACTAACAATTTGTTTGGCTGAGGAATGTTGAAGTTGTAGGCGGAAAAGGGTCTCTTATATGGCAGTATTGTAAGCCCATAAGGAAGACCAATTTCCTACTAATCCAAACTGCAAGGAATGGTATTTCCTTTTTGAGAAAGTGAATTTGATTGTTAGTATTCACAATTCTGAAATTGTTTGTGAGCCACTGAAAGTATGCGACGAAAATATAATGTGCATGAGAACTAACAATTTCTTTAGCTGAGGAATGAATTGCAAGAATAAAGAGTCTTTGATATGGTAGTATTGTAATCCCATAAGGAAGAAAAATTGCCTACTAAGATAAACTTCTATGGGGAGGAAAGTCCCATGCTTGTGAATCTATTCCTTATGAGGAACAAATATGAAAAAAAAAATGTGGAATTGGAAATCTGTAGGTGACAGATTTGCAATAAAATTTTGAAAATTCAGAATTTATGATGATGTCTCATGAATTTTTGTACACCTGTGATACAGGTGAGAAGAAAAGATCTATCCAAAAAGGACAGATGAAGGCTGTCAAGCTAAGAAGCAGGAAAGAGGCCACTATTGAGACATGAGAACCCCGTGGTAAGTCATGATCACCTGGAATATGTTGTGATTGAGGTAACACAAGTCAGACGGATGCCTCCACTATAAGTCTCGATGAAGTCTCTGAAATCCTTCCTGTGTGAGAAATCCTTGGCAAGGCAATATGGATCACCCGAGGAACTGTATAGCAGAGAAGGGGATGCTTGAGCCTGGGCCTGGAGGGTGAGTGACCGCAAGGAAGAGGAGACTTTGATAGTTCTTGTAACTATTCGGACATGCACACAATGGGTATGTCTGGGAAAAATAGTGAGCTCGGATAGAAAGATAGTCGTGTGGATGCAAACCCACAAACTGCACAGATAAGTATTGTGCTAGATTATGAAATTTTCCTCTTGAATTTTGAACAACAGTAAGATGTTTTCGCATAAAGTTGTGACTAATGTGCTTGTTGTCCAAGAATTTATTGAAGACATGTGATGAAGGCTAAGATTCTAGAAAGGACCTGACCATGAAAGAGGATCAATATTTCTGAAGCAACTGGATGAGGAATTCATAACAGGTGTTATTGAGAAAGAACACCGAGGACGGTGTTCCTTTTTAAGGGGGAGGGGATTGTAACACCCATGTTTCCCCCAGCTTGTAATTAATCATAAAATAGGATTACCATGCTAAGGCATGTGGATGATGTAAATGTATTATTGTTAAATTTCCCATAACTGACTTTTGGGGGATGAAACATTGAAGCACGAGCCATGATATCTCTAGAGGAAAGAATCAGTTAATGAAGGAAAGGACTAGTGGTTGAATAATCAACCACCCCCATGAATGGAAACATGGGTTGTCATCCTGAACCACATAGACCTGCAGACCCGAGCTTCCTTCTGACAGAAGGAACAGGATAGGTCGGGACCCTTCCTAAAGAAGGAAGGTAACATACACACATGAAAAGAGAGGAGATATGAGAGGAGACCGCAAGCTCGGAAGGAAATGCATGAACCAAAAGGAAGTGCAGAAAACATGACCTGAAGGACTTGAATGTGAGCTTAATGTTCAGGAAGCATCTGATAAACCTCGTAGGGATACCGTGACATAGATAAGGTCTCTGAGAGATGGCATAGTTCCCTAGTGATATCATGGCTTGGAACGAGGGTGGACAGAGTGTTAAGTACGAATTCCTCTGAACCTATGGTTGGGTGGAAAGTCACACACCCACAGTCAGTTACTTGGCTGCTACTTGTAATAGATAAGTATTCCCATACCCTGTGTAATTGAGTTGTAACTGTGTAATAAAATTGGATATATTGTGAATTTTTTCAGGGATGTGCATGGTTGCTTAATGGTTATGTTGTGTCCCTTTATTTCCATTTGATTGTGAGTATAATAAAGGAAGAATCCTATTAAGCTCAGGAGAGGTAGTGTAGGTATGCATGGGGTCTCTGCCAGGTAGGCAGAGGCTGAGAACTTCTTAAATTCTAGATTTATGAAGGAGTGCAAGGGGTGCGCAGAAGGTCCTTCTAAGTTTTAAGTTCAAGAGAAAGAGCACAAATCTCTTAAGTCCTTCAGAGCTAACAAAGCATAGGAATAATAGAGAGATTGAAGTATCGAAAGGGAAGGTTTTCCTTTGTCTACAAGATGAACGAATGATATCCATTCAGGAAGAGTCAAGGTATGACGTGACCGTTGGATATGGGAAAGAGCATGGGAGTTAAACCCTTGATTACTTCAAACTTCAAAAGTTCAGTGAAATGATCGAGTTCATCGTGAGGGAGGTAAACTCTCTGAAGTCCTGAAGTCCCTAAGCTAATCTAGGTCGTAGGTCTGAGGATGTCTGGTAGCCATCCCGACTGTCATATCTATGAGGTAGTCAACCCAACGTTGACCACTTCGGGAGAATAGAGGCTTAGTAATGCCAAAACCCCCAAAGAATGATGTAGCAAAGTAATGTGGACCATGGATCTATGGATCCTTCGGGACCCCTCTAGAAAGTTCGATCGAAGGAAGGTGGGTATCATATCGAGAACAAGTGGGAATGCACGCGTCGCGTGATGGTGTTTCCAAGTGTGGTGCAATAGTGGGACCCTAAGAGAAGGTTTTGAATCATCGATGTGGGGTCTACATGGATAGATCAGGTCCATCAGATCTAGGTCGTGGTTATCCCAGCACTGACAAACTTCGGGAGATTCTAGTCGAGGAGTGAGTCAACCTCCCAAAGTCTCGAAGGTCGGAGTAGATATCGATCACCCATTATAAAGGATGTGTGGTGACATATCCTTTAGTCCTGAGCTTGGACACTCCGGAAGTTTATAGGTGGGGAGCAGGTGAAATTGCCAAAGTCCCGAAGTGTCATATTTCATCATGATCGTTGATAGTGGGGACACGTGTTCAGAGATCTGATACTCCGAAAGGATTGCACTCCAGAGTTTTGCATTGGTGAGTACTTTGGAACTCCCAAAGTGCGAAGTCTCAAATTGATTTTTAGTTGTCAATTCGTGGGAGACACACGTTGATAGATCGTTAACTTCGAGTGAAATCATTTCGAGAGAAAGCGAGTGTGGAGAGGTAGAAAATCTCGAACATCAAAGTCTCGAAGTAAACCAGGACTGTTGATTGGGAAGGATCTATGGTGAACAATCCTTGACTCCGGAAGAAAGTACTCCTGGAGAATGGATTGTTGGAACGTTCGGATCACCTGAACACTGAAGTCCCGAAGTAAACCAGGGTCGTTGATTTACAACAGATGTGTGGCGCTTGATCTAGAACTTCGGGTATGGAGTACTTCGAGAGGAAAGGTTGTGTGAGCGTCTGGGAATCCCAAATGCCAAAGTCCCAAAGTGAATCAAGATCGTTGAAATCACCAAGGACACGCGGCATCAGATTGTGAAATTCAGAGAATTGACATTCTGGTGAAATTTGTGCAGTGGTTGTCTTGGCACCTATTGTTTTGGCATCTGGTCACAGCTCATAATCATATGCAAGTATAAGGGGAATGGAAGAACCTGGAGGACTTAGAAGAGGATATTTTCCAGTTATGATTTTGGTTCAGAGCATGGAGGTCATGGTTGGAAATCCTTAGAAGAGCAGACTGGAGTAGAATCCCTGAATGAGGACATTGATTCTCTTAAGAAGCGTGAAATTTGTACGCCCCGCCATGGGTGTGTTACAAATTGGTATCAGAGCATGGAAACAACACTTGGCCTGCTTGGGCTCATGCATGAGTCACATAAAGAGGTATTTTTATCTGCATTTATTCCTTGAGGAGAAGGACTGCATATTGAACCTGTGATTTGGGAATTCTTGTTGAATTTCAACAGAACAATTTCTTTAGCCCTTTGTCAAAGTGATAACTATTCTTACCGGAGTAGGTATATGCTAATTAACATTAATAATAAGACTTGAATGTGGATAGATGAAGGTGTCAGGGTTCTGTCAAGGGCAACTCAAGCCCGAAAGATGGATGACCCGGTGTTCGTAACACTGCCTCTAAGAATGGGTAGTTGGAACCTCAGGCATTGATGATGGTTGATTATAGAATGGTTAATACCTTTGTGGGATTAAAGGAATATGATAGGATCAGGTAGGATCCTTGGCAGTTATAATTACTTCTTTATATTAAACTTAGAGTATATAACTCCTCATGACCAGAGGAAAGGTGAGATGGGTGAAGTGCTATGGAAGTTGAGGCAAGAAGTTTTTCTTTCCAGTTGTTATAGTATAAAAGGGAAAGTGACCCTGGTTGGTTATTTCCATAAAGAGAAGGCAACATCAGTATGAGTTATGACTGTGAGATTAGTCATGTAAGTGACTGTAATTTCTAACTAAAGAACACTAATGATAAAACTAAGCTAGCATGATGAATACTTAGTTGTGTGTGTATGTTTAAGTGCATGGATTTAATGCATTGTGAAGCTTCTTGATATGAAGACTGATATTAATACCAGTTAGGTAAGAATGATATTAAATGTGCAAGTGATGCACATGTATGATGTAAGAGTATAAGTATACTAAAGGCACAATATGGTTTCCCTGATGAGTGAAATGTGAGGAAAGCATAGCACTTGCCAATATTGAATGAATACCATGGATGCATGGTTGACCCCATTCTGAAGAGTCATGAAATTTTTTTTTTAAATGACAGCTTAAGGGGAATGTTCTCCATTTCCCCCGGAAAATCCAGTATAAATAGATGAAAGAGTAAATGAGCAAGGATGTTATGTTGTCATGATAAGAGGCAAATGATTATGGCTTTAAGGATCACATGAGAATGATTGTGAACAATCATGAGTTGACTGATTTTAAAGTAGATATGTATGTAGGCTGTGAAATATACTTATGGAAGCTACACACAGGCTTATGATTATGAATATGGATAAGTATATCATGGATATAAGTTAACAAAAACTAGAATATGTGTGGATGCATAATCTAGATGCATGTCATAAATGCATGTATGTGTTCCTTAAAGAATGCTTAGTAACGAGTCGAAGCTAATTTAAGGTTGAGTCCATCACAAATAGTGATGGATATGCAATGAGGAAGTTGCATGCTGAAGGAGTTCCCTGTGAATAAACTGTGTAAGGACTCTGTCAAAGAACATAGTCACAAACCTAATCATTGTTGAAGGTTGGGAAATGGGTTGCAAATCCTATCTATATAAGAATCCTAGATTGCATTTTTAAAACAAAATGTGTAGGTGGAAGAATCACGATTGAATATTAACCACTCTGAGAACCGAATGATAATGCATAGGATGCATAGGTTCATGGCCCACCATGAACAAAGAGCTTGTTATTAAAGCATGTTGTTGTATCCAAAAAGGTTAGAGTGAGGCCTAACCAAGGCTTCTCAAGGAAAAGAGCAGGGAGATCCCAACCTGGAATAAATTACAAAAATCCAAGAAGAGGAAAAAGGAGGAACACTTGTCCACCCTAATAAATATGAATTGCTTACAGAGTTGTAGGTCTTAGAAGAGAAGTTGTGAGAACAAGTACAGCTGGGAAAAGATAAGTGATAAATAAGTAGGTTTGATCAAATAGGCTTGGTTGAAGCCACATCAAGCAAAGGAAGTAAGGCCTTAGAAACAACTCAGCTGGGTTGAAATCCCCAGGCTGTGTGGAAGGAGTGGAAAAAAGGGGAGAGCCCCTAACTCCTTTCTTGCTATGTGTTATGTTTCATATGGAATGAGAAAGTTGATTTACTAATAAAATTAAATGTTTGGACACCATAGTGATGATGATTGTATTTCTGCAGAAATAGTTGAGAACTGTCTGTATTGCATTCATGAAAACCTTTGAGGGTAATGTGAGGAAGTGCATAAAGATATGCTAGGACATTTTGAATATGTTTTATGGAATTGAATGTTATGCACGATATTTTGAAAGGAAGTTGTATGTCATGGATACCCAAGTAGGGTATGGATCAGGAAGAAAACCCTGATCGAATCAGGTTAATCGAAAACCTGGTAGAGGAGATGAACACGAGCCATTCATCGGAAGGAAACTGATAATTTTCGTTAGATTGACTTCAATATCCAATGGAGTTAATGTATCAAACACAATTCATTCAATAAGATTGATGGCCCATATTTATTGCGGAGATCGAATAGACACACAAGTTTACAATGGAGCCTATGCCCATAATTTAAATTCAATATAGTTTTGTTTTGAGTTTTGCGTTCAATCGTAGATTGGACGGCCCATATTCATTGCACAGCGCAAAGGAAAAATTAACAGGCATGCTATTTCACGACCTGCAATCAACCTACACCATTGATCTCAGCGGGGTGGATGATCAATGGCCATGATTAAAAGAGTTGGGTGAGCACTTTTCAGATTACGAAGATTGAACTCTCCGATAAAGAACGAGCACATTGGGTATTCTGCAATCATTGTGAACCGTTCATCTGTGAACGATCGGTGGGTGGACCTGCAAGGAACCCACACATTAATGCCACGTAAACTCGTACTGTGATTGGGTTATGTGGTTGGATTTGGAAAATCAAGATCTCGGTCAAATACTTCTATGTCAAAATTATTATTATCTGGAAATCCTGTGATTAAAATCGATCGAGGGATATGATCGATGGCCCACGATCATTATGACGATTTCATATGCACATGGGTTAACGTCAAGACCTGTACCCATAAATTAAACTCAATATAGTTTTTTTTTGAGTTTGGGGTCCGATCGTAGATCGAATGGCCCGTATTCATTGTGATATCAGAAGAAGAATTAAACCGCGAGCTGGTTGAGGTTCCCCAATCCCTTGCAACCGTTAGATATGGGGGAAGACATATATGCACCATCGATTTGCAGGAAAGGGGTGTAGCCAAGATCATAGCGCTTAGATACAAAATTTGAAAGGATAGCACTGAAATGAATAGAGTTGAGGTCACAGCACTCGGTCACATGGAGATAAAATGGAGTCCCTTCGAGTCAGTCAAGGAAGATAGAATCACTATGTGTTAGATCGTGGTCGCGGGGACTGGTTCTATGGGAATGAAGGTTCTCATAGTTATCACATTGCATGGAATTGCTTCGATGAAATCCATGTTTGCATAAATGACAGACAATGGATTTCTCATTGAGGAAGGAGTACCTTCCAATATTTCTACTTACATTGTGTTGGTGTTAGAGAAAATCAAAATTTGGGTGGCCATGAATGTTGGAACCCTAGTTTCTAATGAAGGAAGAAGGCTTGGGTGCATTCAAGAGAAACTTGTAGTTTCATATGTACTGATTTGGGCTCATCATCATCCTGTAGCTAGAAGCATAGTCTTGTTGCAACAATCAACGAGAATGAATACGCCATATGGTGAAAATATTGGTTAAGCTCCAACGCACCATGGAAAAGTGCTAGTCATAAAGTCTGGAAAACTTGAAATCAATGCAAGGGTGCATTGGGTATGAATGTGGCCACAAATTTTGGCACATTAATTAAAGTCAATTGATATATGAATTACATTTTGAAAACAAATTGGTAGGATGAAATTATGCATAGGTAAGGGATGATGTATCATTTTTCTTTGTATCCTTGAGTAGATGAAAATGACTTGGAATGTTAGTATGCCTGATTTTGAAAAGATAACAACTGGGAAAAACACTCCTTCGGGGTCAATTACCTGTGATACATAGTTGATCAGCATGGTGTACATGTGGATTCAGCCAAGATCCAAGTCATCCGTGATTGTCCAGCCCCAACCACACTCACTGAGCCTCGGAGCTTCTTAGGCCTTGCCAATTTCTATTGTAGGTTCGTCTTGGGATTCTCCCATATTGCATGGGCCCTCATCCAAGTAACTAGGGGTGGTGGTAAGGAAATATTTGTGTGGGGCCGGTCCCAAAAAAAAGTGTTCAATGATTTGAAGCAGCGCTTTTTCTCATCCCCAGTACTTTAACTACTGCACCTGCAGCATCCCTTTGAGATCGAGACAAATGCTTTAGACTATGTTGTGGGCATTTTTCTCACTTAGCATGGCCACCCCATGGCCTATCATAGTGAGACACTATTAGATGTTTTCCGTAAGTACCCTACTTATGACAAAGAAATGTACTCCATTGTGCAATCATGTCGCTAATGGATACATTACATTCTTGGGAAGGAGACAGTCATCCACATTGATCATAATCCATTGTAGTTCATGTAAACACAAGGAAAATTGCAGAATCACCGCCATCAGAAGTGGTCCACATACTTGCAGCAATTCCAACTCAACATCAAGTATAAAATAGGAAGCACCAACCGCGTCGTTCATTGCCTCAACAGACTTCCAGTCACGGCACTCACCACGGTGCTATACTCTTGCGGCCATGAGATATCTAGATGGCCCCAACTCTATGAGACAGACACGGACTTCGCCACCACCTACCAAATGTTGGGCGCAAACGCAGTTGTCACTAATTTCCATCTCTAGGATGGTTTGTTGTGTCATCTAGGATATATTTGCGTTCCATCAAGCAAGCGAGTGAAGCAGATCTAGGAATCCAACTATAGTCGGGTGGTGGGACACTTCGGCATCGAAAATATAGTGGAAATGTTGAAGAAACATTTCTACTGGCCGAAACTTCGACAGGAGGTAAACAAGTATACCAGGTCCTACATTGCCTACGTTATTTCCAAACTGACCACTAAGAAACAGAGATTCTACACCCCTCTACCTACTCCTGATAGGCCATGGGAATCCATCTCCATGGACTACATGTCGAGCCTTCCGTCCACCAAACAGGGAAATGAATGTGTTTTTGTCGTTGTTGATCACTTTTATAAGATGGCGATTATGGCTGCCTGCAAGAAGAGAATCACAACAGAGGTTGTTACCAAGCTCGTCTTTGAAAAAGTATGGGTACATTTTGGAATCCCACAAACCATTGTCTCATATTAGGATATTTTATTTCTCAACAAATTATGGTCGAGCCTCTGGTCACTGCTGGACACCAAGCTCAACAAATCCATGGCCTTCCACCACCAGACAGATGCCCAAACCAAGGTCATAAATCGAATGATCATTCATATCCTGAGCATGTATAATTCCAAGCACCCTCACACATGGGATGAGTGTATTCCCTATGTCCATCATAGCTACAACCGAGCCCTTCGTAGATCAACTGACCATATCCCTTTTCAGGTGGGGTTGGGATTCCAACCATCGGGTCCTATATATGTTGCACTGCCCCTTGCGGTGACCTCAACTGAATCATCTCCTGCTCCAACTGAAGTTGAAAAATCCACCCAACTCATTGAGTGGATCCAACACATATTTCAATGGGTTCAGGATATCCTACAGAAGTCCAATGACAAGTACAAGCAGCGCCATGATCAACACCGGGTGCCACATAAGTTTTAGGTGGGCGACAAAGTTTGGTTGCATTTGCAGAAGGAACGCCTTACCGGACCCCATCGGAAGCTTCACCCACTCCATTATGGGTCATAAACCATCACTAAGGTTGTGGGTGATAATTCTTTTGAGCTCAACATTCCTTCTTTCCTTGGCCTGCACCCAGTGTTCAATGTGGATCTCCTTCGACCTTATTTCCCACCATTATTGGACACCTCAGAGATAGCAGAATAATTGACACCAATAGATCTCAACCCCAAACGAATGAAATAGTCATCCAATGATCATATTGTGGAAAAAAAGGTCAAGTACACTCGCCAACAAAGGATCCAGCTTTATCGAGTTGTTAAAGCAAGGCAGCTCCTGCACCAAGGCAAGTGGCTCACTCGTGGCCAAATTCAGCAGAAAGTTCCTCATCTAATGGGGGCACTCAACGCAATGGATACCATTGCTTCCTAAGGGGGGAGGATTGATCTAGAAGGATTTCAGTGGCCTCCCACCTATTCCAACTAGCTCATTTTGGTAGTTTTCTAGTTCGACAGTTTTTTACCTAGCTTTTAGGTCCCTGACTTCTGGGGCCATTTTCAGGCCCTAAACAATGTTTTTAGGGCTCGCCACAGTCAAAATCAGTATGGTTTTCCATAGGAAACATGTGTATTCCTCGGATATACCTTTCTAATGGGCTATCTGCACCTAAAACGAAGATCGTATGAAAAAGTTACGATCCGGGGAAGTTGATGTACTAACTTAACCAAACAGGGCCCACATGACTTTTGGTGCTTCATCTACTAGGGTTAGGTTTTTGGATGTCTAGGGTTTTTGACATTCCTTTTTATTTTAAAAAGGCCTTGAGAGCCTCATTGTAATCATCTTTTTGCGAATGAGTGCAGTCATCACATCTCTTCTCAGAGATAAGCTACAACCATTCTAGCAAGCTTGTTTTCCGCTGCATTTTAAAGTTTTAGCTTATTTCCTTATTGAATAGAAACCATTTTTACTGTATATCTGTTATATTGTGGTAAGCATCTTTTGAAAATAATATGTATTCATTTCGTTCTGCTCATAAAATCTGGATCACCTAGTACTTGGTCATGTATATGTTTACAGCAGCACAATGTGCAAGAAGTATATTGTGGCTTACAATATAAGGTTTTGTTGTTGAATTCCCCGACGTATAGTTTCCAAATCCAGACGAACAGTGTCTAGGACCATAACTCCTCACATCGTAGCCATAATCTGAGAAGACCAACGGTTTGTTTAATGTTATCCTGGCATATTCGAACTGAGGTCACCATTCCCATAGGAATGAAGAATTGGGCGAGTTGAGCGTCTCTCACCTCAGGGTAGACATCCCCTTCATAAATCTAAGCCAGAGGTGGAAAATGTGGCCTTGTTGTTTTTGTTGTTTTGAATACACTCTACCACTTGTTGTGAGGAATGTTGCCACCTATTTTGTGAGGAACGCAAAGCATTAATGGGGTGACATGAGTTCTGAGGAACCATGTTCTCATGCATTAATGAATCAATCGCCACTAACTTGGCTCCAGTATCCGATGAAAACATCATGTTAACAAACTTTAGGTTAAACCATCTAATAAGGTATCAGAAACCATGCACTCAAATAATGAAACTAGCTCAAAACATAATGTCCTTGCTATGGCAGGGACATAACAAGTTAGCAACCAACCTCTTACTTGAACTAGAGCATTGTAAAATGAGTCAAAATCTTTATATTTTTCCTTTCATTGTGTTAGATTTAATTATGAATAATTATGCATAATTTTTTATACACCTTTATCACCTTTTTGAGGAAGAGTGCCTAAGTGAAGGATAATATCATTACATTTTTTACAGCACAATTTTTTCTCGTTTATTCTTTTTTTATCTACTTTAAAATACATCTACAAGATAGGATTTGGAGGTTTTTCATATCATCATCCTATCTTCATGGAGCTAGGAAAGGGTTTCGAAAAACTAGCCAGCCCCTTCAAATTCAACAAGAAGTGGATTGAAGATGGATCCTTTCTGAAGTTAATCAAGGATCACTAGATTCCCTTCCGACAAGATATAACACTTTCAGCGGCTTATCAGTTCACAGAAACTTTAAGAAGAATCAAAGAATTAGTAAAACCTTGGGTTTTCCAAAAACGGAACCTAGAGGAAAAGGAGCTAAAAGAAATCGAACTCAAACTTAAAAGTTCCTCAGACGAAGAAGGGGATCTATTGAGCACAACAAAGTCAAAAATCAGATTACTTCAGCAGGAAAAAAAGAAGATAAAACTGCTTAAAGAAAAAGAAGAAACTTGGAGGTTAAAAAGTACAGCTATCTGGTTGGAAAGTGGAGATGAAAACACAAAGTTATTTCAAGCCTATGCCAAAGGAAGGAAAAATGTCAATACCATTTTGCAATTAAAATTTTAATATGGAAACTTGGAAACTTCTTTTGAAGGGATGTCACTACTAGGAAAAAACTACTTCCAGAAACTCTTTAAAGTAGACAGCCAAGCTACGATTGAGGAATTAGTCAAAGTGGCACAATTTTTTCCCAGATTTGTGGAAGAAGAAGAGAACCGTTTATTGATGAGAGAAATTACAGAAAAAGAGCTCCGAGAAGTTTTACACAATTTCCAAAAAGATAAAATTCCAAGCCCAGTTGGTTGGACTATCGAATTCTTCTTGGGATGCTATGAGATTTTAGTAACAAATCTGCTGAAATTGGTGGAGGATACAAGGATTTCAGGCTGTATACATCAAAGCCTTAACTCCACCTTCATTTCTCTCATCCAAAAAATGGATAATCCAGACAATTTTGATGAATTCAAACCCATCTCACTCTGTAACTGTTCTTATAACATCGTATCCAAAATTATAGCCCGAAGGTTCTGTTGGATCATGTTGTCATTGATGCCAATGGTTTGATTGATTGATGTCATTGATTGATATCAAGTGATTGAATGATGATTGATGTAATGTAATATGTATTGTCCTTGATGATAATGCATAGATGAAGATGGATCAATGATTTTTCATTGATGTGATGAAGATGGATCAATGAGTTTTCATTGATACATGATGAATATGGATCAATGTTGTTTCATTGGTATATGATGCATTGTTGGAAAAATGTATAGATGACTCATTATTGGATTATCATGATTGATAAGGTGCACAAATGGATGAACTCCAAAGTGGTCCTCTTATGGTGAAAGCCATCACGGGAAGACGCTTTGTGGATTGAGTTATCCTAGAAGAATGGTTGGAGGACCCATGCTCTCATTATTGTCTTTTCATGATTGATAAGGTGCACAAATCGATGAACTCCAAAGTGGTCCCCTTATGGTGAAATATCTCATGGGAAGACACTTTGCGGATTGAGTTATCCTAGAAGAATGGTTGGAGGACCCATTCTTGTATGTGGAATAATGAGATGAACATCAAGGAAATTGTTGGTGAAACTATCCTAGATGGATAGTGCTTGTCATGCCATTTCCGGTGGTATGTGGAATGTCACATAACTCCTCATGTTTTGAGAGTTGTGGCCTTATGAAGATGAA
The DNA here is from genome assembly GCA_032191745.1 of Picea mariana. Taxonomy (NCBI): domain Eukaryota; kingdom Viridiplantae; phylum Streptophyta; class Pinopsida; order Pinales; family Pinaceae; genus Picea; species Picea mariana. Next base: position 29,507 of record JASDQU010309423.1, read on the forward strand.
GGACCCCCAT